>CM061919.1:269481575-269500246 GCA_031002005.1 Vandiemenella viatica
GAAGGAATTCGGCCATGGCATTTTTAAGGAAGCATCCCGGCATTTGCCTGTAGTGATTTGGGAAACCATGGAAAACCCAAATCTGGATGCCCGGACGGGGATTCGAACCACCGTCCTCCCGAATGCGAGGCCAGAACGCTATCCGTTACACCACCCCGCTCGGTCAGTCGTGGTTTCACCATCCTTCAACCACTTTTCATAGATGATCACTACAGTACCAGCTGAACAACAGACACCTCACCGTTTCTCAGATGCTCGTTTCCAGAAACCGCACCCACAAACCACCAACTCGTAATTTAAGGGAAATGTGTGAGCTGTGCGTAGACATCTGGTGGCAGATACCTCCGGAGACCTAACAAGGACTCTCAGAATTGCTGCTATATTGCATTCCAAAGGTGGACTAAACCGCAGTTAAGCAGCAGGTCATAAGGTTGACTCACCACTGTATGACTGATGACAGGTTGGCTCGGAAAATGTACGATTTGAAACTGGAAGGGAAAAGATGACAAGGTAGACCACGTGCATATAGAATAAGGGAATGAAAAGGAGTGTGCAAGAGAGAGCAGAGAGATGTAAAGTAGTGGAGGAGGAGGAGTAGTCGAAACACAGAAGATGCTGGTGAGAATTTTTCGAAACCAGAGGCTTGAATCTGTCGAGAATGATAAAAAATTCTTAGTATGCGTTCTGCCGTACTCAACGTTTCGATACTTACTTTCACTGTCTTCATGAGGGGAAATGGTACGTCGAAGTCTTTATGGTGACAACACGTCACCTATCGTGATTACACGTCATCATCATCATCATCGTCATTATCATTAGGTGTTTGTGGCGTAGCGGGCACGCCTTGACGTTACTGGGCGCTTTGTGCAATATATGTGCATCTCTACCCTACTAATTTTATATTCCGAACAGTCAACGCAAACTTGGCTCAGAACTGGCGATCACCACTTAACACCCAGATATCACCAAGCACCACACCTTCCCACTCCTGCTCTGCCGATATGACAGTATTGAATGCATCATCATCATCATCATCTTTGGAACCTTGTATCATCTTTGGAAGCTGGCCCGCGATTATCCTGGACGCTTCAGATTCCATCATCATCATCAAACGGTGGGTGCTTTAGGCGGTTTAGTTTTTAAAGTTGTTTTAAGTTGTTTAAGTAGGGATTGCCACCTGTTAATGTTGCTCTCTATTACTAAAATTTTGTATACAATATTGTTTGCTCTATCTTGCCTAGGCGCCTTGGAAGGTGTCCTTCCAGAAATTAGTTATGCAATCAACATTTAGAGGTATAATTATTTTCTTTTGTACTATAATGAAATTTTATATTACTTTTGAGATAGTGACATTTACATTTTGTTGACATCAAAACACAAAGAAAGGTGGTTTGAATTAATTAACACACACAAGAAAGTTAATATCTACATAATACAGAAAAGTGATGCAATGAACAATGATACGGCAGATCATATACAAAATCCGACTAGCTTAAGTAAATTCAGAGAGCACAAGGTTGTCGCTTACGGTTTCAATGCACCACAGTCTTGCTAAGTTTGTTCTTGCGGTTAAAAGTTGTATAATAACCATATGGTTGACGTCTACAGTGGTAAGTCAGCGCCATCCGATCCACTGGAAGAGTTTTTGTGCTTAACACACACAAAACAAAAATTACTTGCCGCACTGTGTCAAGAACTAAACGAACACTTGTTTTAGCACACATTCGATAGTTATCCTTTTCGAATGGCTGCTCCGTCGTCCAGCCATCTCTTCAAAACTTGTCTCAGCTTATAATCCATTACTAGTGCATTTACTCTTTCATGCACGCGCTCATACAACCGCTCTACACCAGGGTCATCCCCGCGCTGTTGTTTGCCACCTCACCCCGTTCCCCTCTCAGTCAGGTACCTTTGCCTCTCCTTTGTTCCGTGCACACCTGAACACATCCAGGAGGGTTGCGTGGACTTGGGGCCTCCTCTGACGCATACCTGACACAATGCCCCTAACAGCGTCCAGTATGCAGGGTGAAATAAAATTGTCCGTGTGGTGTTTAGTCATGTTTTACTAATAAACATGAAGAGCCCCGAAAGAGGATCGCTCCATTACCCCCCCTGTTCGTTGTTAAGAAGTTGCGGAAGCACACGTTGCAAACATCCATTTACTACGTCACTCGTACTATCAAGTCATTATATAATTTCACATCGAACCATGTGCAATGGTAATAGTTTATTAATAAATATGAAACTTCCCAAACAGAGGACTGCTTCATAGTGTCTGTGCTTCAACAGCTTGTTTTTGTAGCCCCGCTATGTCGGTAGTTTTGCTATTTGTTTTCATATGTTTTGGAAAAGTTGAGTCTTTGGGGATAAAACTGAGCCGTGATCATCATGATGATGTTATTTGGAAAACCCCTTTAGGGGTCATGTTTGGATGGTTACTGTCAGATTGGGTCTTGTATAATGTTTAGGGGCACCTTGTGCGTGTGCCAAGTCTTTGGTACTACAGTTTATGTATGTTGTTGTGTATTTAAGTGGTTTGTAGTTGAATTTCTTCATAGATCGTCGAGATTTCAGCTTTTTTTAATAAGTAATCTTTCATTCCCCCCGCCGAAGGTAGGGGGTGGGAAACTGTAGAGCGTAAACTATTTTCAGCCTTAGGATAAGGTTTATTTCATTTATTTGCCTCATTTTAGTAGTTTACATTTATTTTGTTTGGATTTTTGGGGATAGCGTCTGGTGGTTCTGTGGTCATATAGTCCTTAGTTTTCATGAATTTAGTGGCCACTGGGCGGCTAATGCTGATACTAACTATGCAAGCAATGGGATAAGTTGTCTCATCTGGTGCATCTGGGCTCCCTTGGTTTGGTAGTGTTGTCCATGGTGTTGAACACTACCGTACCCCTGTTATTGGTGGGGTCGGATTTTGCCTTGGTGGCTCCGTGCAGGCGGGATCCAGTCTTGTCTCTGTGTTGAGTAGTTACTAGTTGCCGCTTTCCTGGAGCCCTCTTTTCGGTTGGAGTTCTACCAGTCGTGGCTGTGTCTGGCGTAGGTTGTATCTTGCCTGCTCTCCTTTCTGTAGGGATGGTCTTAGCGTTGTTGTTTCTATGTTTGGTGGCAGTCACTGTTTGCAGATTGTGGCGGACAGGACAGCCTGCGTACGCGGCTGAATGCGGTCCTCAGCAGTTTTGCACAAGTTGCTTCAGCGTCTCTGGATCTGCTGCAGTTTTTGACATTGTGTCGCCCACCACAGTGGACACAACGTTCTGCAGTGCGACAATCCTTAGCATAGTGCCAGAATTTTTGGTATCTATAACACTGTTGTATGCTTGTCTTCTTTCCTTGTTTTTTTTTTTTGATATGTTTATCGGCCGACTTGTGGTTCATCTTGGCTGTCGGCGTTGTCAGTTGTTCCTCTAGGCTTGATCGTGGAGTTTCAGGTGGTTTCTCTTGGTACAGGATTGCTTCATCCTGTAGTATCCTGATGACTGCTGCCATGTCACACTTTTTAGGTAAAGTGCTCCCCACTTGTCGCCCTCCTCCCTGGTTGACCACTTTGAAGCTGCGGGTTGAACGTCATCGCTTTCCAGGTTTCGCTCCTGGTGACAGCTACCGGCATTTTGCTTTGACATCTCTGTGATGTAGACATCGGTGTGCTTTCTTGGATTTCGGATATGGTCTACCAGTCTTCTTGATTATCAGGACTTCTAGACTGTTTTTCGTTATGTGCACGAGCTTGAAGGAGAAAGTGTATGGTTCGTCCGGCATGTCCAGATGTGATGAGTTTGCATTTGGTTTCGTCTGTGACTTTTTTGTGTCATTGCCTCAACGGCCCACTATGAAGCTCCACTACCTGCTGTAGATTTACTTCTAGGATTCAGGTTGTTTTGTTTTGGGACACTTTTTAATTGTTCACTTTCAGGGGAAAAACAGGCCACATGTCTTCCCTGGGTCATGTCTGCGTTGATAAGTACTGATGACACGGCAGCCAATGAGAAAGTAGCTTCCGCAGCGGGACTAATATGCGTCTTTTACCCACCATCAGATCCTACACGAACCAGAAGTCTGACGGGACTAGATGTAAGAAGAAATGGACGAACCTTACGGTCCGCAGCTGCATGGAACACCACTCGATCGGCACTCAAAGGTTGCAATCAAGAGAGCCTCCGCAATAGTGTACCAGCTACAGATGCCAATGCCAAGGACATCTTGCACCAGATTTCGCGCTTCAACCACTATCCGGCCCGAAGGCGGCCACGAGAAAGACGACAACAGGATGAGGACAGATGTCTCCACGCACAGCCCGAAACAGTAGCTGGAAGTGAATGTACTGGTCAGCCGGCCAGCGTACAGCTGCGATAGGCCGAGAAGCGCACTGTTACCTCCCCTCCGACTCAGCGAGGGCAGCACGGCGAATGAGAGCCATACAAGGCGCGTAACACCTTGCAACAATGCCAGAAGCGTCCAACCAAGTCGGGAAAAACTTCAAAGAAGAATTTTTAGCTCAAGGGCTGAGGAAGAAACGACAGGGGTGTATGTACCTATCCCCAGAATGCCCACCAACGAGCTCTTGACCACAAATCCAACTGCCACACTTAGGATGGGAAACAACTGTTGCCCAACACATGTGATACAAGTAATCAAAACCCTGCTACTACCAACTACCGACCGAAAAAAAAATCTGGCAATAACAACAAAAACTATTACAAAATAATCATATTTCGAGAATACCTGAAAAGTAGGAAGGAAACAGCAAAATTAATCAGACAAACCAAAAGGAAATATGAAAATGGACAACTGAGAAAAACTTCCAGAAAAAAATTACACGCAATTTATACAGAACTTTCGAAAGAAAACTCACAGGATACCAACCACAAAGCCTCTGCTTTAAAAATAGGACCGACAACTGGCATTACACAATAAAGAAAACTGTACAGAGCTCGCAGAGTATTTTGAAAAACTCTTAAATTGTCCCGAACCAATACGACGATTTGCACCACGAGAACCTAAAGAACAAAATACAAATTCATCACCACCTGACGAAAATGAAATTGTTAGGCAAATCAAAAGACTCAAAACAACAAAGCAGCTGGTGAAGATGGAATCACTGCAGAGCTTCTAAAAGCTGCAGGATCAAAAACTATAAAAGAGATCACAAAAATGATCCAAGACATTTGGAAAACAGAAAAAATTCTAGAAGATTGGAAAAATACGTTAATCGACCCTTTACACAAAAAGGGAGACAGAGCAAGTGTTAATAATTACAGGGGCATCTCACTGTAGTCAGTACCATACAAAATTTTCTCCCAGTGTTTCCTCGATAGGGCTCAACAACAACTAGAACCAAGGATCGGAGAATATCAAGCAGGATTTAGACCAGGTAGATCTTGCACAGAACAAATACTCAACCTAAAACTTATCCTCAAACATCAAAGAATTTGTAGCAACCGTTTAGACCGCACATTTGTCGATTTAAAAAAAAAGTATATTACTCAGTTGATCGAGAGTCATTATTCTAAATACTGAAAGAACAAGACTTAGACCCCAAAACTCTTGCTTTAATACAACAAACACTAACAGATACAAAGCACAAAATAAAAATTTTAGGGGAAATATCCGAACCCTTCATTATTAAAACAGGAGTAAGATAAGGAGACGGACTTTCTCCGTTACTGTTCAACTGCGTCCTTGAAAAAGTGTTACAGGAATGGCGGAAACAAAAATCAATCCTTGGAATTCACCAGACAATTATATTAGGCAGAGGAAAATTAAAGATAGATTGCCTAGCATTTGGCAATTTTAACCCGTGACATTGACATAGCACAAAAACAGATAGAACTCTTGAAAGAAGTAGCAGAGAAAGTGGGTCTACAGATTTCATTCGAGAAAACAGAATTTATGACCTTCAATAAAGAAACACCAAATACATGGAGACAAAATATGGAAAAATCAAACGAGTCTCGTACTTCAAGTATCTCGGTGAAACAATCCAAGAAAATGGAACTGAAGCAAAAGCTAATGAAATTAGATGCCAAAAGATGGAAACAGCTTATCGACTAACACAAAACATCTGCAACAAAAAATGCATCTCCAAGCACACAAAACTGAGACACTACATTACAGTTACTAAACCAGAATGTCTTTATGGATCAGAAACACTTAATTTGAAAAAAAAAAAATATATAGAAAACATTGAGAAAAAATAACGCAAAATTATAAGGAAAATTTTGGGCCCAATACTCATAGGAGACCAGTACAGACTCAAAAGTAATCACAAAATTTTACAATATGCAGACATTCACAGTGATGTTAGAAAACGCCAACTAAAATTTTATGGACACATTAAAAGAATGAACCCTAACAGACTGACAAGACAAATAGTTTAATTCTATGAAAACCGAAGTAAATTAATATCGGATTGAGGCGGGGCTACTACTAACAGACAGTAATTATCCACAAGGATACAGTGGGAAGTGTGTGGGAACATGGTTAGCGGTTCAAGCCTTGTTTAAACATTGGTTTATTACAATTATTAATGATAATGCTGAAACTTACAGAAAATGTTACAACTATAATATCAAATACCACCAATCCTGGTCTTGCAAACGAAGATATGAATAATCTTGTTATCACAAAATGTTATAATATTGCAAACGAAGATATGAATAATCTTGTTATCACGGTGTTCCCGAAGCTTCGGGACAGCACTCTCGGTGAAGATTGTATCGGAGAAATTCCCTCTCTGCAGGTGGTCGAAGCACGGTCGCGAAGGACCCAGCAATTCACCAGAAGTATAATCCACGGGCGGCCCGGTCAAACCATCAAGCTGAGTCACGGCCACTGCGAGAAATACCAGGCATAACCAATCGACTGTTGACTGCCACACTGACTGCTTCCTCCTTAGTCCCGCAACGCTATCACTCCGGGAAACATTAGCGGAATGCCGATCGCATGCCTCCAACTGCACGGCCACTCAGGGCCGACCGACTGACTGCCTCCCTGGCCGCCCGGTCCAATCCGGACCTCCGCCGACCCACCGGGCCTCCAGCGTCACGGCGACACAGGGAAGCACTCTGCTTCCGACAGACTGACTGGCTGGCAGACTGACCAAGACTAACTGCCCGCTCGGTTCCGTGTCCCCACATATATACCCGCTATCGCCAGGAGCCCCAGCGCTCTCTAGCGGGGGAACACCAAAGAGGAAACAATCGCGAGCAGAAGAGAAGAGAAGGCAAAGATACAACAAGAGCCGAGCACGGCTCACGGATACAATGAAATGGGTTGGGGAAATCAAGAAAGACCTTAAATTAGCAGGAATTGTTCCAGAAGATATTGATAACAGAGACATATTTAAATCCAAAATTCACAAGTGGCAAGTTGACCGGGAGGAAAGATTTAAGAAAAGACAAGTAACAACATGGTAATATGAGAGAAAAGAAGTCCACAGCAAACGTATGAAGGAAATATGGGCACAAAGGAAAGCGAACAAACGCTTCTGAGTACTTTGCGCAGTCCTAATGGACTTATCCGCAAATAATAATAATACATATTCCGAGAACAGTCTTAGCAACAACCACCATAGCGTAAAGGAATGCAGATGATGGTGCTGAGGCTAATGCACAGTAGATGACGTTTTGTCACACTAACAACCGACCTACCATTTCGACTCATAATCGCAGTGAAGGTAGACATCGAAACGTCGTTCAAGGCCGAAAGTATCAGGCTGAACACCGGTGAAGAATTATTAGCAGCCTAACATCGGGAACAGTTCAGTGGTGATGATACCTGCCTCAAGTTAGCGACGGCTGCGTGATACTGGGTGGGGCGAGGCGGTACTCACCGGGTTGCGCAGGTCCTGGAGGACCCCCGGGGAGACGACTCCGGCGAGCAGGAGGTCGGAGTCCTCCTCCTGCTGGAGCTGTGGCGGGGCATCCTCCCTGCTGAGCCTGGACACGGGCACCGGGATGAGGCTCCTGCGGGGCAGCTGTCTGGACGCCTCGCTGCCCTCGTCGGTGCCGTAGTCCTCGTCTCTGGTCTCGTCCTGATCAGCCTTCTCCGCAGACGCCTGGTCACTGACCGGCGTTGACTGGCCCTCCGCGCTGTCGCCTCGCTCCTGGTCCGGCGACGGCGACAGCGATGCCGCGAGCTGACGCTCCTGGTCTGGAGACGGCGAGACCGACGCCTGGTCACTGCCGGTCGCCAGCTGTCCCTCCTGGTCCGGGGACGGCGACAGCGACGCCTGGTCGCCGCCGGGCGCCAGCTCTGCCGCCTGCTGGTCGCCGCCCGCCGCCTGCTCCTCCTCGGAGTGGTCGGTGTCCTCCTCGTCGTCCGCGTCCTCTTCGTCCTCCTGGAGCGGCTCCTCCGGTCGCCACTCGGGCTCGGGGCTGCGCGTCTTCACGCTCTCGCCGCCGAACGTCACTCGCCTCGTCCGCCCGCGATGCACCTGCAGGGCAGTCGCAACGTCACTCATTATACACCTCTCAACACTCTGCTACCCACCAGTGGGTTTCTGCTCTGACAAACGAACCGATGTCCATGTACGTATCAATGGGAGCGTTGGTAGCAGTGTAGCGAACGAGCGGCTGTTCCCCACAGTCAAGTTGGATTCGCCTCTGATCAACCACTCCCCGATCAATTTTCACCGAAGGTATGTGGTCGTAGGATCAGAGCAATTACGTTCTGCCCTCACTTATTGCTAGTAATGAGCAGAAATCAGCGATACAAATAAAAACATATAGTTGAAAGAATAGAGTAAGTTTAATAACTTCAATAAAATTGGGCACATAGAAATACGCTTGAAATAACTAAAAAATACTGCATAAAATAGATCTCATAAAAGGAATCTCTTACTAATAAAATCCTGTTACTCGGAATATTCTTTCTAAGCCAGCAGAAGGGTATAAATGCATTAGCCTTTACATATTAAATTCTCCATGTCGTCTGGCAACGTGGTCCATCCTGAGACTCAACGAACGAGACTGCTCGAGAACTGTTTCAGACTGAGCTCTCGCACGTTGAAGCGGAGTGGGGGGAAGTCATGTGACATTAGTTCAATTCGTTTAAAACTCCTTATTAAGGGCTTTTTGAATGTACCCTGGAGGGGAGGCCTCCTCCCACGGGAAGAGAACATGTTAACCTTGGACTATGCTGCGTCGGGTGGAATTAAATTAGCTGTAGCTTGAGAAAAATTATCCCGAGTAAAAATTACAATATACTATAACTAAAATCCCTCAATATACTACACCAGGTTGTAAGCGATACTAATGATTAAGAGCACTGATAAATATTTTGTGATGAACTGTTTATTCCCACATGCGTTTATTGCAAGCGTCATCGTCAGTGGGGTGTGGTGTTATGTGTTGGTTAGGGACAGCTCGTCTTCTTGCACAGAAATGCTGCGGGTTTGTTTACTGTAGCACTGTGTTTAATAAACTTGATGAACTGGTCTTGTATAACTGCACACCGCTGATTTCAGTGTCTTCTGTGCTGTTTTTAAAGGCCAAACGCGTGTGAGAATGGATAATTCATCACAGAAATGTTTTGAATGCTGAATTAAAGGAAATGTTTATTTCTTTGTCTCTCTAATAAGTAACCGAACACTCTTTCATAGCACTTGTAGTGATCAGGGTCACTCCATAGTTTGTTGTGAATGGCAAGAGTGGCTGGATGAGACAGGGTATGCCACCTATTGACAGAAGATTGAGGTATGTTTCTCTCTTTTCATGGCGAACGGTGGGGGTTGACCAGCGGCTTAGACTCCTAATCGGCCAATGAAACTTCGCCCGCCAAAAGAGACAAAGGGTGCTTCGGTTGCCGGAGAAGGACGACACTGGGGCACAGGTGCCTGCCCAAGCAACACCTCTGTGCCACCTCTCTGTGGATGCAGACCAAGAAGCGGTGTAAAGTTATGAGTATAAGTGTGTTTTTCAGCGGGAAATAGTGCAGTGGTTAAACTTAAAGTTTAACTAAGTTTATGGTTGCTTGGCGCCGCGGTTGGATCGACTAAGGATGCTGGTTTAGTGCATCTACACAACATCATGCAATTGAGAAGGTGAATATAACATTACCACTGAATTGTTTAGGAATCAAGACTCCAATAAACGTTCCTGGGTGAAGCGATTCACCAGATAAGAAGTTCTCATGTCCGGTAAAATTGTTTATAATGAGCTAGTCGGACAATTTGTGTTGAGTCAACAGTGTATAAACATAAGTCTCATGTAGGGTGGCGCCCATGGTATCAAATGTTGTTATTTTTGATAATTATAAAAAAGGAAGGTGAATGTTAAATTTTTATAATTAAATTCATCAAGTTTCATATGTGAAAATAAATGTCTAGTTATGTTTGTGAATCTTTTGTTCAGAGCAAATCTGACCCATTCCCCGCAAAATTGAGATGCTTATGAAATATCAATGTAAGAAGAATTGATCTAATATTAAAATTAATGTGAATGTAAAAGATTAAATTTCCATAATTATCATCGCTATTTAAGCACAGAGACGGTCGGACCCCCACATATTGCGCCCAACGTTGGAGCTTATCGAAATGATCCAAAAACAATTCAGTGAATAATTATTTTTTTTCTTTTTTGTTTCTAATTTGTAAGTGTATTTTATCAAAATGTTCAATTTGCAGCCTGATGAGTCTGAACGAGATGCAGCGATGCTTTGTGTTATTATGTTCAAATGAATGCTACTTACTAATTTAATTTTCAGAGGAGCAGAACGAAATATTATTTGTCCATGTTTGAAATTATGATTTTAATTTGATATGCTTATCTAAATGATTTTTTCTGTATCCATGTGTCATATTGTGTTAAATGTGTTTTCATGGTTCTCTGTGATTTCGTCATGGTGGTGTAGCGGCGTTGCCATTCTTTGATTTGATGGGTGGTCCTGAAATCAGTTTGTTAGAGGAGTTTAAAAAGAAAGCGTTGAATCATTTGATTATTGGGTGGAGTTAAATGGTTTGGGGTAATGTTAAATTGAAAAACAGTGTTCTTTTGGAAAAAAAAAAAAATTATGCGTAACATCTTTTGAGTCCGAGCTAAAATTCTGAGTGATAAGTGCTTAGTCAGCATCAAAATAAATAAATAATGAGTAAAATGGCGGGACATGGTGAAGCAGAAGTAAATTCATGCGTGCGAACTGAATTAGATCCCACAAGTATGACACACGACACTTACAGTAGACCAATAGAAATCACACAGGTCCCCTCAAATCAGTCCATTTTACCAGGCCATATGCGATCAATGATGAAAATATTGTTAGATGGTGTGAATGCTCAGATAAATACTTTTACTGAACAGATAAACGCTCGTTTCAATGCTGTCAATGAGGGACAAGAGCAACTTAAATCACAGTTGATAGTTTCAAGGGAAGAACAGAAGGAGTTAGGTGTCAAGTTAGGTAACCAACTTCAAAATTTTAAGAGTGAGATGAAGGACAATTTCGAAAATTTCAAGAAAGATGTTCGAGAAGAAATTGAGAGTGTGAACACTGTGAAGGAAAATCTAATGTCAAAGTGTGAAAAATTAGAAGTAGCTAGGGATAACGCTGAAATACAAATTACAGACACCCGTAAAGAGGTCGATAATCTTGCAAAGGATACGGAAAAGAAGACGGCAAATTTGTCAAAAGAGGTAAATGAGATCAGAGAAAGGACCACAAATAGATTATCAGAGATAAATGGACACATAAAACAAATTGATAACAAAATTTCTTCACTAAAAGAAGATGGCAAAGATCTGAGGGAAACACAAATTTCTTTTCGGGCAGATATTATGTCAAAATACACAGGGATAGAGAAGGTTGTTGCTTCACTTAAGAATGGTCAAAAGGATCAGGGTACTTGCACACGTAGGTGTGTAACAACAAAACAAGTGCATATTGAGTTGTATTTTCCAAAATTTGGTTTAAAGATGGGAAATATTAATGAAATACCAGAAATTGTAATTTGGCCGAACAGTCACGATGCAGTTGTTCTGATCGTGGAACATGCAAATAAATTTGATGCAGCGGTAATACCGTTTTATGAAGGAACTTGCGTGTCTGAAACAATTCATGTTCCATCTAATGAGACTAGGATGATGTTGTCACTTGATATGTCTCATATGAATCGAATGCCATGGTCAAACAAAAGCAATTCGTTGATGTGTAAGGAATATGGTGTTTTTGCTCAGTATTTGAAAAGAGTGCCGTTGAATCAAGATTTTGTATCACGCTATAACACAATACCAACTGATTTGGTTAACTTCCAAAGCGCAAACATTGCTCGTAATAAACTCCTCAAAAGATTATGTAGAGCAGACATTAATAGAATAATGTTTGGTAAAGGAAGATTGCAGTGTTCTTGTTGCAAAGACAAGAAAACAGTTTGTTTCCATCATTCTGCAAAAAGAACGGAAGATTTTTCGCAGGTGTGTTTGGGATGCATCGGTCCCTTTCGCTAATGATCTGTCGGCCAGATGGCGCGCAGGCGACCTTGAGGGGATTAGTGAATTCTACCTGAGGTGTTCTGTCCTAGTAGTACGCTACAGCTGTAGCAATTTGTCGCGTGAATACGTGTTGCCGAAAATAAGGGGAGTGGGCTCCTGGAAAACGAAATTTAAATGGTTTCATTGTTCGGGTGAACATTATTGCATTTTGCCAAAAACAGAAAAGCTTGCTGATATAAAGTCGACGAACTAAATGAAAGCATGTCAGGGAGACGGATTGGTTCACTGAATTAAAGAGATTTTCACTCATAAAACGGAGCCGATTTTGCTTTGATTACGGTATATGATTTCGGTACAGAAGTTTGACGTAAAATTAAGGTGTATCGTAGAAATAAGTTAACTTTATGAATTTTAGCTCGCTGAAAACGTAGTAGCATACTCAAGCATGTAAAAATTAAGAAGCGTCTAAGGAGCACTATTTGGAACAATGTTTATAGAATAGTGGTAAATAAGATGTCGGAAGCTGAAGAATATTGAAAAATCTAACACCCGAAGTATTTATAGGGAATCTTTCTATTAGAAGTGATGGTATTGCAATAATGAGAACTTGAAACATTTGTTAAATCCAAATCTAGGGGAATAATCATTTTTGTTATAAAAGTAATGGAAAGCGTTGACAATGTTAGCGTGTAAATGTCATGAACCGTTTATAAGATAGTAGAGCCATGGAAGTTTTATATTGGAGAAACTGGTATGTACGCTCGTATACAGGGATAGTGAAAGAGAAATTACAGCGATTGTACGCCATTTTATTCGTCGAGTTTCAAGTTTAATTGATTACGAAGAAGTTGTTGGGATGCGTGTTCTCGTTGGCCATGAATCGTAAGTCCAGAGACCGTCATAATATGCGCCATGATGCGTTTAAATATTTTGTTTTGCGACAATGCTGTGATGTAACTGTAAATTTGTCTTTGTTATGATACCCCACGTAGTATACGGGAAGCGACAACAGTTTGCGTAGTTGAAAGATTAGTATCAATTGGATTAAATGGTTCGTTGACAAAGATATGATAAACATAGCGGTATTACATGAGTGTGATTAAGTTAATAATGATTTTAACTACACATGAGTTCATTCTACGCCCAAGTAGATTTATACATTTTGACTTTGTTTTCAAGTGGGTTCCATCACTTCTACTGGCCAATAATTAATGATGACATTCGGGATGGTCGCTTGGTCAAAAGTATTCGGGTACTTTCAATAACTGCAAGATTACCGAGGATTTTAATTAGATAAATCAAACTACAGAAGATTTAATAACAATGTTGTTTTCGTCGTCGTTACAAGATGAGAGTGAAGATAATAGGCGACAATGCCTTACTAGTAGAGTTGATTACAATGATTATAACAGTAGAGGCTATGGTACGAATTAGGAGTTACAAAGTTGTTAGTTAAAAAATAAAAGGATAATAACTGAAAGCATAACATTGTTTTAAAGATAGAAGTAGGGTAGAACAATTCAGTACCACTCTGAATATGTGAATAAGTAATTACCATGCAGAATTAGATAGTATAGTGACAATTTAATAAAAAAACACTAATTGCAAGGTAACAATTAAATAATTTTTTTAATATTCTGAATGACAGTTCATTTTAATGATTATTGTTTATAATTTTTCTTGCATCAATGAAAATGTATTTCTGTTTATATGTCCAATACATGTTAATGTTAATTGTTATGCAGTGACATTTGAGGGATGTCTGATGTATAAGATTCCATATATAGATTTTAATATGTTTAAAATTAGTATACTGATTGTTAGTCGTTAATTAGACTTAAGAGAAAATTGCATGAGTGAGAGAATGAATGGCATATGAAGTTGTGACATCAGTGCTAATAATAATAAAATACACTTGCAGACTTAAAAAAAAATAGCTTACAATAACGTAATAGGATGATGGGACAGATTCGCACTTTTGATATTTATTTTACATGTTATATTTCAGTTTGTATTTGATTAAAATAAAAATAACTTGGGGACTCACATGAGACAGATAAGCTCAAAGTGACATGGGAAGAGTGTAATACGGATATTTGAGACAAAAACGATTATAAAATTTTCGTTTAACCTTAATAGTGATTGTGGTCAACCAAAATTTAACTTGGATGGGGTGTAATGTAGTGATCAGGGTCACTCCATAGTTTTTGTTGTGAATGGCAAGAGTGGCTGGATGAGACAGGGTATGCCACCTATTGACAGAAGATTGAGGTATGTTCTCTCTTTTCATGGCGAACGGTGGGGGTTGACCAGCGGCTTAGACTCCTAATCGGCCAATGGAATTTCGCCCGCCAAAAGAGACAAAAGGGTGCTTCGGTTGCCGGAGAAGGACGACACTGGGGCACAGGTGCCTGCCCAAGCAACACCTCTGTGCCACCTCTCTGTGGATGCAGACCAAGAAGCGGTGTAAAGTTATGAGTATAAGTGTGTTTTTCAGCGGGAAATAGTGCAGTGGTTAAACTTAAAGTTTAACTAAGTTTATGGTTGCTTGGCGCCGCGGTTGGACCTCTTGATCGACTAAGGATGCTGGTTTAGTGCATCTACACAACATCATGCAATTGAGAAGGTGAATATAACATTACCACTGAATTGTTTAGGAATCAAGACTCCAGTAAACGTTCCTGGGTGAAGCGATTCACCAGATAAGAAGTTCTCATGTCCAGTAAAATTGTTTATAATGAGCTAGTCGGACAATTTGTGTTGAGTCAACAGTGTATAAACATAAGTCTCATGTAGGGTGGCGCCCATGGTATCAAATGTTGTTATTTTTGATAATTATAAAAAAGGAAGGTGAATATTAAATTTTTATAATTAAATTCATCAAGTTTCATATGTGAAAATAAATGTCTAGTTATGTTTGTGAATCTTTTGTTCAGAGCAAATCTGACCCATTCCCTGCAAAAATGAGATGCTTATGAAATATCAATGTAAGAAGAATTGATCTAATATTAAAATTAATGTGAATGTAAAAGATTAAATTTCCATAATTATCATCGCTATTTAAGCACAGAGACGGTCGGACCGTCACACACTGGACAATTTTATGATTTCATTAAGGATATAATCTGGAGGTGCAACACAGGTAACAAAACCAAAATCTCGCTCCATACTGCGTATTAACAACCAATGTTAACCTGTCGCGAAGAAACTTGAGCGAAGAAACCTGGGTTAATAGAGACCCATAAATATTGCAAGCGGCAATGGTGAAGTTCCTGAGAGGCATAGAATACGTCTCAAGACATATGGGTCCGTATAGGTATTAAGGGAGAATCTATGAAGGATGGAGTGGGTTGGGTAAGTTATCGTCTTTCCTCGTTCTAGAAAATACATATTTTTATATCACATGTATAGTATAGACCATTGCTTCAATATGCTGATGTACTGCATTAGCGGTATAGAGTGGAGGAGTTGAATGGGGTGCAGACAAGAGCAGCTACAGCTGGCTCAGGAAATTACCGCAGATAAACGAACTTGGTTAACTGTTTTGTGGGTTGTTTCTGACTTGCAACTAAACAAATGCTTTTGATGGCATACGCGTTTCGCCTATATTCAAGGCATCTTCAGTGCCCTAGATAAATATATATACACACATATATACAACGATGTTGTTTGCTTTTCGCACTATCACTACTGTCCAAAGTTTTTGTAGGCTGCATTATAGGTAGTTTAACCGTCCACGAACTGTATAAAAAGTTTGTTGTTGTTGACATCCAAAAGTCGTGAGCCAAAGATTGTGTTGTCGAACTATTTATTATTTTGAATATGCGGCCATTAGCTGTGTCTGTTCTGTGGTGGTATGTTTGATTATAGGATGTGTGCTATTTATTCCTGTTTTAGTGTTTTGAACAAGGTTTGGTTTGTTATGTGTATATATTCATTCATAACTTTTTTACCATTATTGATTGCTTTTTGTATGTGAAGGTTTTACTGAATTGTCAGCGTGTTTCTGTTGTGATTATTAATCTTTAGTATTTGTATATCCGTTTGTATATTGGTGTGTGAATGATTGTGTTGTAACAAGTATTCGGCGAATATTGAGTGGTTGGTACATCTGAGAGCTCTCAGGTGTTCCTTGTATCTGGTTTCAAATTTTCTGGCTGTTTGTCCTATGTATACAGTGTCACACTGCTATCTTGTTAACTGGTATATTCCAGATTGGTGGTATTTGTTTGTAAATGTACTTCTGTAAAGCTGTTTTTGGATAGTGTTTTTGGTTCTACATGCTATTTTAATTCCCATTTTTCCCCCATTTCGCTATCTTGTGTGTGTTTGTGTTTTGAAATGTCATTGTGTACCAATGTTTGTTGTCTTTTTGTGTGATGGTTTGTAGTTTTATGTGGTGGTCATTGGGTGTTTGATTTATGTTGTTGTTTGTTTGTTTCTTACTTTTTGGTTGAGCTTTTTTACTGTGTTACTATTGTATCCATTGTTCACAGCTATGTGTGTTATGGTGTTTAGTTCCTTGTTATAGTTGAGCTTAGTGAGTGGTATTTGGTTCATCCTGTGTAACATATATCTGAGTGCTGCCTGTTTCTGACTGGAGGGGTGATTGGAGCTTCGGTGGATGATTATGTCAGTGTTGGTGGGTTTCCTATATATGCTAAAACTGTGCTTGTTATCAATCTTTTTGACTGTACTGTCTAGGAAATGTAGTTGGTTGTTTGTTTCTGTTTCTATGGTAAAACTGATATTTTTGTGTATGTTGTTAATGTCTTCGTGAAATTCTTTTATGCGTTCTGGTTAACATTCGCAGGAAGAAAGGTGAAGGTTGACGAGAGGACTGGGAGTGTATGAGGCGTGTACTGGTATTCAGTTTTATCTTAAACGCAGTTATAGGAGATCTATGTATAAACCCTTCCTGCTCTTAGAAATATGACTTAACTTTTAATCATAATCGGAAACATCATTATGGAAGTTCTGTTCGAAAGCTCTCGGTAGTTTCAGATACTTTTCAGCTTGCCGAACACATGATAGCGATTTTGTCTCACGATAACGCAACACCTCACACGGAATGCCAAACGTCTGAACTGCTGCAGCGATTCACGTGGGAGGTATGGAGATATCCTCCATACAGTCCAGACTCAGCGCCAGGCGATAATCGTGTGTTCGGTAAGCTGAAGAAGGATCTCGGTGCACGACGATTCCGAAACGATGAGGAGGTGAAAGCAGCTGTCTCCAGTCGGTTACATATCGCTGGAGGTGATTTCCAAGCATCCGGAATCCAAAAGCTGGTTGACCATGCCGAGAAATGTTTACAACACTCTTAGGGAAAAGTGAACATACATTGTCATAGCTGTGTTGGCTATGCGTAGGTTATTTAATAAATGGGAATAACTTGAAAGTGTAACTTACCTTTTGATTCACCCTCGTATTTAGGTGTAAGAATCAAGAAGAAGAAGTCATCCGGAACAAACAAGAGATTTCAAAGAAGAAGCAGATGTCTATAATCGGGACAGGTTAGTGAGAAACAGACACAATGAATCAACCAATCAATAGACATTCGGCCAGAGTGTTACAGGTTGTCGTATCACTCATACATAGCTGAGGTTTGTATGGGGACAGGTCAGTCAGGTTATTGCAGCCGGTGTCGCAGCTGTCAGCGTTTCGGCCACTCACCTCGTCGTCCTCGTCGTCCGCGCCGTCCCGCTCGAGCACCGTCATGGTGATGGCGGTCTGCTCGCTGAACTTGATCTCCGTCTCGAGCACGACGCGCCCCAGCTCGTCCGCCTCCTCCGACTCGTACAGAGTGGCCGTGTCCTCGTCGCTCCAGTAGCCGCTGCCGCTGCCGCTGGCCGCCTCCTCCTCCTCCTCCTCCCCCAGGACCTCTCCTCCCGGGTGTCCTGACGCCTGCGTCAGGATGCGCAAGTCTCTCCGCACCTGGAACATTAACCACAACTCCACTCAGTGGACACAAATATCCTGTTCAAATACTCTCACACTACAGCTATCACCTCCTGAAATCAACATATTGTTCGTGTTGGGATCCAGGACAGGTGAGCGAGGAAAGCTAAGTAATAAGAGAAGGCGATAACCAGAATAGTAGCAGTACACAGAATCGAAAGAATGCAAGGTGTCAGTATCACCGCACAAAGTATGTCGGTAATAGGAATTACCATCTCCAGGCAGCCGGACCATACTAAACCTTTGGATAATCTGCATTTAATCAGCCAGAAATAGACG
>CM061919.1:269501246-269680000 GCA_031002005.1 Vandiemenella viatica
AGGAATACAGTATTCTGAAAACTCAGTTAGCAATTATGTAAAAAGTTATTGCAGCTTGACGGCCATAATGAAGATATGAAAAAAGACACAAGTAAGGCTACATTTTTAAAGGGAGTAGTTAAGTGGTTTAAAGTTTTTTTATAATGTTTCGTAGTTTATGTGCACAGTGACATCCCATCCGGTTATAGAGACCACTAAATGTGCAAAGTGATTTAAATTTCAAACATAATTTTGACACTTGTTACTTGATCGGACATGCCCGTTAAGCCTAAGAGAAAAATAGAGACATAAACGTTGAGTGTGCGAAACGCCAAGCAGTGCTACTTTTACTAATGTAACTTCCCAAAATTAGTACTAAAATATTGACATACTGAACGTTAAAAAAATTAACAAATTTACAATCATAATTTGGATATACTCGCATGAGGAAGTTTATCTCCCTTCTTTGGTATGCGTAAACACACACATAGTTTCACTATACAATTTTTAGATCTTGAAATGTGACATTAGATGGGAAGTTTCATTCGAATTTTGAAAAAGTACTTGCAATACAATAATCATATATGCTATCACATGTGGTATGAATAAACAAATTGAGCAGAAAAGATTTTTGATGTGTGGAGTGTTCTGTCAAAAGTTTTTAATAGCTTGCTTGCATTGTCGTAGTTAAGTCATACTAGTCCAGCTCGTTATGTGTGCCTGCGGTGGCTGGCGTGTTGCATTTCTCCCGGCCAGTGCTGTGAGTCCCAGTTGCGAAGCTCGGTTGTTCACCCCAGATCGTGTCGCAAGGCCCTGGCCCTGCGCTCCCTCGCCTCTTTTGCAGAACTGACCGACATGGAAACACAGCACCTCAATACCATGTGGCCCTGCCACCATTACACAGTGGAAAACATACCATAACTAGTATAGGTAACTTGGTAAACGCTTAGGCCAAGACCTGGACAACATGTGATTACATATCTCTGAAGTTGAATAGTTTTTCCCTAGCGTTGGAGCGAGCTTGGTGGGTGAGCGGTAACGTTCTGGGCTCGCATTCAGCAGGACGCGTGTTCGAATCGCCGTCCCGGCAATCGATTTGTGTTTTCAATGGTTTCCCCAAATCATTCCAGACGAATGCCGGCATGCTTCCTTCAAAAGGCCATCGCGGAATTCCATCCCGTTCCTTGTCCCCAGTCCTTTGCCACCTCTAATGACCTCGACGTCTTCGAGGCGTAAAGCTATCAGCAAAAAAGTTAGTGTTGAAAATTTGGATCGGCTACCAAAACTGCTGCTGTTCAGAGCTAGGAACTAATCACACACCCTCTGTTCAACTGCTGAAGTTTTGAAAGATAACACAGAGTTCTACCTCCGTAAGTTTCATCGAAGTCTCGGAAGGGTTATTAAGTATGTTGCTGTTTTATTTGTTGATTTCAAATATGACTCTTCTCATAGCTTACAGGACTTATTCAAATAAACTCTTTAGAGAGGTACAAAATTTCCTTTAAGTTCTGCATTCAATATTCTCACGCAAGATACAGAACCTTCTTGACAAAAATCTGTTAAGCTTAAGTCGATACTCCAATGGTTTTGCTTTTACTGAGGTCTCTAAAAGAAAATTTTCATGTAGTTTCAAATCTTAAGAGGACAAAGTAATAATTCTTTGGCATAAACAAGGAAAGATGGTATAGAATTATTTACAGTAACTAAAATAGCATACGATTATCTGATATGACTAACAAATGTAAACATCAACTCTGACATCTATATTCGTGTATGTAAATTCCGTAAAAATGTAGCAGTTGACACTGAAATTATGTACGTATGATGTGTTAACTAGTCATCGTGTAATCGTTAGTTACTGGTCCACATCCACAATAATGTTCTCATATGCAACGAAAGATAATGCCATAATCGCAAATATTCGAGTGTGAGTGAAGCAATATTTTTTTCGAGTTCGAATAATGGTTAGTCATTTGGCACAGCGCGCTTTGAAATAATTTGTAGATTTCTAAAAAAAAAAATCCGCTTTCCTTCCCTTTCTTTAGCAGAAAAGAAATATTACTTATATGATCTTTAATTAGAGGTACCACCAGTACTTAGCAACGTCGTTAAAACGTGTGATAATATTAAACGTTGGCAGTGACTGTTGGCTTTCTCCTATTTTGTGTCATATCATATGCGTGAAACCGATGAACTCTACATTTCAGTAAATTTCTATTTCTTCTTTCTCCCACCCCAATGGTTCTGGATATTTGATGGATGCATAACCTAGAGCAACACGGCAAAACCTGTGACCTTAATTAGTATTTTTTTTTTATCTGTTTAACGTCTCTCTAACATCGAGGTCTTTAGAGACGGGAAAGGATGGGGGCAAGGAATGGGAAGGAATTCGGCCATGGCCTTTTGAAGGAAGCATCCCGGCATTTGCCTGGAGTGATTTGGGAAACCATGGAAAACCCAAATCTGGATGCCCGGACGGGGATTCAAACCGCCGTCCTCCCGAATGCGAGGCCAGAACGCTAGCCGTTACACCGCCACGCTCGGTAGCATTTTTAGTATTTTTAGTTTAATTTAATTGAGATGGAGCGCATGCTCCGGTGGCAGTTTCCCTACACACTCATTTTTCTACCCTTCCTGTACCCACCTACTTTTGCCCACTAAAATTTCAAAATTATTATTAAAAAAAGAAGAAGGTTATACTTATTGTTGTCGACCGACTGAGTTGGAATCCCAGTCAATCTTAAATAATTATAAAAGACATGGTATTTTTCAAATCATCGCCCGACTGTCGTATGTAGTTGATGCTAAATACTGGCAGTAGTAAAACAGGTTGGACGGAACCAAACATATCAGGATAGGTAGCAGCTTGGACTTGAGTTTAAAGTAAATACTATGCAGTTTGTTATAAGTAATTAGATCATTCTCTTATTTAAAGCTTCAAGATTAAAATACGTGATGAAACAACAATAACGACAAAAATCATCACAACGTAACCTTACGTAGCATTAAGCAGCAAGAACCTTACAGAAGTTAACTGATTTAACAAGCACCATTATTTTCTATTACAATCTAACAATATCCATCAATTAGTTATGGCTTTTGCACACAGACGGACATTTATTTCTCAGTTTGTAGGTTTTGAAGTGCGGTAGACTCTAGTAGTATCAAAGACTCTAGTAGTATCAATCACTCTATTAAATGACTCAAGTTGAACCGTTGCTATTTTTCCCGCAGAAATTTGAGAAATAAGGTCGGTAAACTTGTTTTACAACCATCGCTAGCAAGCTGCAATATTTGTGTAGTACAGGGCCGGGCATTCCGTTGCCGTTGCGACATGTACCTGGATGGAAAGTGGCCAAACACAGACTGGAAAGTGCTTCATGATCCAAACTAAGTGTACGGGTTGTTGTAAGTAGCTTCAGACATTGTATACACAAATAGTCTGTGTGCTTGTTTGTGCCAGAAATCGCGTGTCTCATACTGGAAAGTCTATCGTCATGGAATATCAGAATACTGATAGTGGTAGCCAAATGTTGAAAATTATTACCAGTGTAAAATTATACGAAATTACTGTGGGCCATTTCTTCAGTAATTGCTTGTTAAAATAATAAATTATTATTTAATTAAAGACGCCATGCAATTATTGTAAGTTTTGCTTATTTCAGACGCGTTTAACCTCTCTTCTGTGTATCGTCGACGACCCAATACTTTCTGTCATACGTTTTCAGTTTGTAAACTACTGCAGAGGCCACGTTCTTTGAATGTTCTTACAATTACATTTATATAAAGATATACATGATGATGTGATTCACTAACACATAAGGAATTAACTGCTTCCAGTTGCTCTAATTATGTACATCGGAAGTGTTATTCTGGTTGAAGGAACGGGTGATCAGCTATCACAGCTCACGACAAAACTCTAACTGAATGTCTACTATTAAAACTACATGTAAATGTAATCGTAATAACATTCAAGCTAACACGCCTGTACAAAATTTATAAAATTCAAACCCACTACAGAAAATATAGGATCCCTGGAGATTGCGAGAGGTGAATGGTGTCACAAATAAAAAAAATTAAAAAAACGCATTTAGACTGTCGTTTCTTTTATTAAATATTGTGAAAAAATTTATTGATATGAGGTAAAAAATTAATTTACCAAATACAAGAAGTGCGTATAAACTATATTTGGCTAGATATGGAGACAAAATAATTGGTAAGCAGAGAGCTGCGATGTGTGTTTCAGTGTGTCCTACTGTTTCATAGTTAATTTCTTAAGTCCCTTGTATTTCTTATTTATTATTGGTTTGGTGGAGGGGACCAGGAGTTAACCGTATTACAAAATTTGGATCGATTTGCAACATCAGTATAGAAAATCTCAGCGCAGTCCAAATGTCATTGAGCCACATCTTTCCTTTCTTAAAGCTTTTGACAAGTGAGAAGTTCTTCTTCGTATTTTTACATACAGAAAACTAATTTTATACTTAATTTTAAAATGTATTTTATTCTTTATATGCATATTCAGTGATTACCTTCCATGTGTCAACCTTATACAAATTTCCAATTCTTTTTCTTTTTTGCGCATTTTCGTGACTGAGGGCTAAATTAGTTGAAATAATATACTTACTTGATTTTTCGTATGGCTAAGCAACTAATGTAATACGTATAAATATATACACCAACAAAAACGTTGATGTCCAGTTGTTGCAGCCATTCTATGAAGGAAGTTATAGCACTGAAAACATCTGGATTGGTCATTCGCACTTCCTTAGAAGGCATTCCTTGAGGTTATGCTCCACACTTTGGGAAGGAGCTCCGCAGTCACAGGAGAATCCTGAAGTTGCCATTGGCGTGGCCTATTCTTTGGCGGTTTTGTTTGACCCACTGGTCTCTCAAATGGAATATAGTATAATATAATGTTAATCCACAAATAATAGTGACCATCCACTAAATTCAATCTGTTTCACCCAATAAGCATGGAAATATTTCAACTTTATTTCTGAAAGCCATCATGAGTATTACAGTTTCCGTAATACAACTGCAGTCTTTACTTAAAATTATTCGAATCTTTGATCTGTTACTCTATGCAACTTAAATCTGATGAACGGTTTGCAATGTTTCTATTCTTTGAGATTTGTAACAGCATTTGATACAGGTGACTAAGCGCTCCTCGTAATGTGGTTGCTGGCACTACTATCCACGTTTAGCGTCCGGATAAGATATACACATTTTGCGACGAGCCCACAGCTTTCATTACTAACAAATACATCACAAGTCCGTTTCCTTTTTTATAGTGTTTTATCTCCAGACCGCTTCTGAAGTAAGCTAATTGGAGTTCCAGTGGATTAAGAGACTTTCATTAACCTGCACCACCACCAGTATTCAACTTAACGCGGTCAGTTTGGTGTAAATTAAATCGCATTAGATGTGGTACGGGAAGAACTGCTTCAATTCTTCACACTAGGGGTAGTCAGATTCTCCGTACTCCGACTGCGGTGTGGTTTCAGAAATTGTGTCGCACATTGTGCAGGATTTCTCACTGCGTGCCTTTCCTGGTAGTCTCAAAAATTTAAATTTGGCCACGCTGGAGGCGGTGACCTAGTTGGAGCACCTACACGTCATGTTATAATAGTTGTAGATGGCGATGGTGACGTAGTGGCCTCATCACCCGCCAACTGCGGGCCTTGTACGCTCAACTATGTATATATATTTCAAAAGAAAATTGTTCCATAATTACAGTATAATTGTTGGTGAGTTTTGTAATTGTCATATAGCATCAAAATCTAAATAAAAAATCATGCTTCACCAGCCAACGAAATTGGATCTGTGGTGCTGCATAGTTTCAGATCACTACATTCCACTCACTAATCACAGACGCTACACATGTACGGAAACACTTTAAGTATGAGCAAAGGAACTGGCTACCTTATCGTTTAATATGTCTCATACAGTATTCAAAGATCGCCCACAAGATAAAATGGCCCCTGCTATGCTATCTCCTCGCATCTTGGATCGTTAGCACAGTTCAGCTCGTTTGCATATCTCTTGGCAAGGCACATTTGTATTTTATGCTGGAAGCGAGGGGAGTGGGATTAGTAGCTGTAATGAGGTGTAGGTGCCTTTGCAAGCTATGAAACCCAGTCGGTGAACATTCCCTTGGTTTATCGCTGAATTAGTGTGACAGCTTGGCGCCACGTGCTCTTAGAAACCTATCAGGTGTCTGCAGTGTTAGTGGATCGTCTGCAGGAAAGCGAGTGTCTGTTTTCACTTTCAAGCGCAGCCGCGCGGCCCAGCAAGTGGGTTACTCACGCTTTCCGTTCGTTCCGCTCCTCTGCCTGCCTCGGTCCCGTTCAGAGAGAGTGAATGCCACGAGTCCAACTGCGATCATATCGACCACCGAGTCTACGAGCGGCAACATAAAGTTGATGGTGAAAACGCTTGCACTTAATTGGGCATACACCCGCCAAATTGGCCGACCGTGTTAATGGTCAGCTATTCTGGATCAAATCCCACCAATCATACAGATTACGGCCTGTTAGATGATTTTCCGTAATCATCCGGATGAATTCTGGAACTATCCCAAATTGTCAAAAAACCGTACTTTCACGAATAAATTTATATGAAATGAACATCGTATGTTTCAAAGAAAAATGTTAAAAACGCACGCTTCCATCTCTTAGTCTGTTGGGACGGTTTACAAAGACTCATCTAAAAACTGATAGATTGAGCAGTAAAGCGATTAATAATGGAAAGCAATAGCCTTACCTAGAAACCTTATATCAATAGCTAGATGTCAATGAACATAGAGAACATCAAATTGGATCAGGATATGATTCAAATTCAAGTTCCAGATTCTGTTTATCAGAACAAATTTTGAATAAATGCAGGAAAAATTAAAATAAACGACTTTATTATATTAATCTGATCCCTGCCAATTTATGGTATCAGCAGCGTCTCTCTATGAAAACGGCTATTTTGGTCAGTGTCTGTAACGTTCTGACGTCACTCGCATGGCCTGACTAATTACGACCAGAGATGTTACTGCAAAATCGTGGTTATGGGTGTTTTTTAATTTCAGCTCTGTTTATTTAAGCAATCACGAAGTAATGAATTGCCAGAACATTGAAATTAACATATTAGCTCCTATTGAGGCGAAGTAGATGTTTTCTTATATAATCTGTCCAGAAATATCACTGTTACAGTAAACGAAGAAATGGGTACCGTGTTACGTTTTTAAGGTTATGAGTGTTATTCAGTAACAATTGTCGTTAGTCAAGTAACTGCGAGGATATTAACTGCCTGAACACTGCGTTTGACTAGTTATTTTTGATGGGCTTACAAATTGTTGATATTCAGTATAGATATTTCCGCCGTATTCCATGTCACTGATACAGTTAATTCGAAGAATTTCAGAACTCTCTGTGTTCAACTACTTATTTTGACAGGCTTAGAATATAGTCTAAGAATAAATTAAGTATTAAAGCACGGCCTGTTTTTGTAACTTATTCGTTTACTACGTATGTGAGTGTGTGTTAGTTTCTTTCTTTAATACTTAGTTTACATTAATTTTTAATTCTAAGTGTATATTATGTTATGTCGTTTTGACGTATTATATACATTCACTTCAAACATGTATCAATTAACATACATTGGTTATTAAATACGGATTTGTTGTTGGAAAACTCCTGTCAGCTGAAATAAAATTATTTTTTAGATGGGAAAACCCATAGGAACTGAATTATTTAAACTTCCCTTATTATTATTTTCACGATTTAAAAAGTAAATAAACAAAACAAAAAAGAAAAAACAAACAAAAGAAAACATTACGTCGATATTCGATATTTTCGAAAAAATTCTGTTCACTACTTATCTGCTGGTAAACTTCATCATTCACCCACATCCCTGTAGATTGCCATCATCGTTTTTAGCCAATTATTTTCGTCGTAAACCGCATATGCTTGAAGTACCTCAAACTTTTTGCTTCTACAGTATTAATTATTCTGGTTGTTTATATTCATTCTTTCACGTATTACCTCATTTTTTACTTTGTCCAAAGACATCAAACAGTAGCTCCTGATAAACTACATATAAACTTATATATCTATTCAGTTATTTCCGAAAAACCAGCTGCATATGTCGTAATACAGTTAACGATGGTTGGGCGCACACTGATTTACGTTTCATCTCTAATTTGTGGGTTACACAGTACAGCACTTAGCTATTTGCTGCTTGCTTTCCTTGACCAATACGGCTTTTAAATTCAATACTACTGGAATACGCCTTGGTAATAGTTACTCCTAACTTCATTTAACCTATTCCAAATCTAGATTCAATTTTTATCTCCTTTTTAATAGGCAATTTTCACTTCTAATTAGCCTCATTTAATCTATTAACCATAAATTATGTCATACTCAGCGGATAAAACTTGATCATTAGAAAAATTCAAAATAAAGGCCATTTTCCTTATACCAGTTCCGAATACTAATTTTAATAGCAGTTGTTCGTTCATAAAATATTTAAAAGTTATATTCTTCAAAATCGTCTTTGGTTTGATATGACCATCAAATACTGTATTTTGGAAAAAATGTATTAGAAAAGTGTAATGTAGAAAATATTAGTTAGTCAAAGAACTGATACGTTTGGATGATGAGTGGTGGATTAAAATTATTTTCAGAATCAAATCGCTTTAATGTAACGACATATTTCAGTAAAAATAATTACGAACTGGTAATGATGCAAGGGTTTTAAATGGTGACAGGTTGGTCGCCCTAGAGATGAAACATGTTGCGTAACGTAAGAAGAGTGACTGCGTTTCTTTCCTGGTCCTTATTTATAAATTATAAATCATCGAGTCAGTCCTTCGCCCTTCACGGAGACGGAAGCAAGGTCATTAACCATCTTTCACCAGCGGTGAGGGTGAAAGTTTGGCCCCCAAGATGTGAGAGCAGATGACGCCGAGCAACTTTCTCCAGACTTCGTGGCGACTGTAGCCACCGGGTCTTCATCTCACCTTCGATTTAACGGTCGAGGATTCTGTCAGTTGTATATTTTCCGGAATGGACGATTAAATAACCGAGGTTCAATTACACTCATCTGTCGTCAAATAACTATCACGGAGGCTCCTCCATTGCAGCAGTATGATGCACTATCTCCATATTCTAGTACTGTAGTCGATGAAAGCAAAGTATTACACTTTCCCCCCCCCCCTCCCATCTTAGACGTCTCTGTAGCGTTAAAAAAAGTTTTTTTATAATACTGCATCGATCCGGCTTGATGTAGGCACTAAATTCATACAATAACCGCAACCGTTGTCTCACGGTTGGCTTTTGACTCGAGACTGGTTAGAGCGCCGGTAGTTTTTTTTTTTTTTTAAAAAAAAAGGTATTAAAAAGAAGAGATTGAGCTTTACAACTCGCAGTCACTAGGATTGAGTAAGATGCCTGTGCTGAATCCAAAACGAAGTGGCCCGCCAACGCATTTGAATTTTTCCGCCAACAGCAGGCGTTTTGGAATATGCTAGCTCAAAAATCTCTGCCAAGTTCTCACTGATATTTTATACTCTCTGATTATAATTAAGAAAACCTCTACAAAGGTCTCATTGACAGCTTTACTTTTTGATTGTATTTAAACTGTTTTAACTTATATTTTTGTTTTATCTAAATTTCTGTTGAACTATAGACACGTATTATGTGTCCCACCCGCTAACTTAGAATCGAAATCGTGACTCGCAGGCTAACTTAGAATCGAAATCGTGAACTGCAGGCTAACTTAGAATCGAAATCGTGTCTCGCAGGCTAACTTAGAATCGAAATCGTGACTCGCAGGCTAACTTAGAATCGAAATCGTGACTCGCATGTGCGAGGTCCCTGTTATCGCTATTTTGACTGCGAACAAGCAAGGTTTGATAGCCCGTTTTATTTGGCACTTGGCCCTAATATGCCTTTTAACGGTAGTCGCTATCACCTCGCCAATTATATTAATATACAGTACTTTTATTACCAAAGTTTCAATAATCTCTCAATTTGCGCAACGGATGTTGTAATATTATGTAAATGAATTTCACTGCACTTTTGCTACAATTCACAATTTATTTTACTCAAAATTTCACATAAAAACCAATCCTGTTACTGACACAATATTCTCTACAATTTTGCATTGCTCTAGCCGCAATCAGTCTCTTCACATGTACCCGCTATGCTCGCTCAAAACACTCTCGCCATATTGAGCTCCTTCTTTCTACATGTTCACTCCATGCTAGCCAACGACAGACTCTCCACAACAGTCTATCTTCTGCGACACTCAATCTCATACTAACTAAAAACCATCCCTCTCGCCATATTGGCTTCTTCCTTCTACGACAACATAACATTGCAGTACTGCCAACTCTCGCAACACAAATTACTAAAATAACTTATAATTACCCCGTCCTACACAAACTAATATACTGGAAGACCTGTTTATAAACAATTTATAATATAATACTATACAGTGGCGGCCCTAGGGCGGTGCGAGCGGTGCGACCGCACCGGGCGCCGTTATATGGGTGGCGCCGAAAATGCAGCGAGAAATCGTCTGTGCAAACAATAAAAAATGAATTCTATAATAATTAATATATTATTAACACACATCATCTAGAAGATTTTATAAAAGTAAGAGTTTAAGCTTAATGCATAGTCGTATGGTATCATAGAATAGAGTCAATTAGAGTTGCTACTCGAGTCAGTTCGAGTTATTCAAATCATGAAAATCACATCTCGATCCACAGTCAGCACCCTCCCGTGCCGCTGTAGTCTGGGAAGTTCATGCATGGGGCGAGATTCAACCTATTTCTCTCTTTCTACCATATTAAACCTTCGGTGATCACAATTAACGTTGGTATCATAAATATTTACAAAGCTTATCTGTCTTATACAGACAGGACATGTCGCTAAAGTAAAAAAAAAAAATCTGTATGGCACACAATACTTAAAAGAAAACAAAATCAAGACGAAATTAAGAAGGCTTCAAATTGCTGGATTTTTTTTTTTTTTTTTTTAAGTCGCCTGAATCGTTGTCACCAAAACTAGTTCAACACGAGACGGAAGAAAATTTGTAATGGAAGTTATTCAAATGAAGCTTATGATGAAGAGCAGCATGTGCGAGAAGATATATCTACGGCTAGAACGTCGTCTGCTGTTCAAAAGATTACAAATGTGTATACAAGACATGCCACCACAGTCGCCTTTTCAGAGTACAAATTATGATGACATTTCAAAATTGTCGCTCATTGACTCTGCTGACAGAGATGAAATAATTATTGAAGCAACGAAAATATCCAATAAAAAAAATCATGAACGTCGTTTTCCAAATACGTATTTTCAAAAACACCAAATGAAGAAACTTTTAAAAGTAGATAGTTCCTTTATTCTAAATCTGCGGATAAAGTATATTGTTCATATGTTGTTTATTCAACAGAAGGTCTCAGTTTTATTTGGGAAAGAAGGATTGGATGAATGGATTTACTTATCAGAGCGTCTCAAAACTCACGAAACTTCATCATGTCACAATCACACAATGCTCAGTTGGATAGAAGCGTTAATTCCATTAAATAACTAGACAAGCATTTGTATATACAGACTGAAGACGAAAAATCACAGTGGGTTGCAATCCTCTAATGAATGATATCTTGTTCAGAGGAAGCTTTGGATCTGAAATAGTAAATAATTCTAATGATGGTAACTTCCTGGGTATATTGCAACTGCTAGGAAAATATTACCTTGTGGTGATGGAATTGCTAACAACGAGAATAATATCTTATTAGATTGGCAAAAGTATTCAAAAGGAATGAAGTTCGTAATAAAATTTTGACTATGGTTAGGTCATCTAAATATTTTTCCATCATACTGAATTGAACTCTTGATGTAAGTCACGTCGAACAATTATCTTTGACTTTGATTTTTGCTGACACTAATGAAGACGAAGTATTGCGCTGTGCTTGCAATCCGGAAAGTGACTCTTTGGGACCCTGCCCTGTTTAGCATTGATACTTAACAAAAGTTCGATTTGGATATGAACGATTGTCGAGGCCAAGATTATGACAGTCGATCCAATTTGGTAGGAGGAACAAATGTGGCAAAAGCAAAATTCTGAACACAGTATCTTCAAGCATTTTTAATTAAAGTAACTATCATTAAATTTGGTAATAGTTAGTGCCGCCAAAATATCAGTTAAATCGGTTTCCTTGTCCGGATTTCTTTGAAGACTATTTGTGTTATTCTCTCGATCAAAAAGCGATGGGAAATGGTATTCAAGCACTCAGGACTACCGCCAAAAAATTTGCGAAACTCGTTTCAAGAATAGAGTTTCTAGCATCCCTACAGTTCGTTATCACTACTCTTCAGTTCGTGACGCCCTTCTGAAACGAATTATTCAGTTGCAGCAGCGGATACCTTGTCACTTAGCCAGATCATGGATCAATTTGAGTTAATAATTACATTGGTGACTTGGTATAATACATTGTTTCAAAGGCTATGCAGCCGAAAGTGGATTTATGAAAATCTTCACATTTGTTGAAAAACAGCTCGAGGGTGGAAGAGGATATTCTTTACCGCCCCGAAACTGTTACTGACCTGTTGAAATTTGTTTTGACAGCTCGTTATAATGTCCTCTTCACGTTTTCCATCCTCCTTTCTCCGAAAAGTCGCCACGAATTAAATTAAAAATTCCGAAATGTGAGAGTGAAGCGCAGCTATTAGATGCCTCAGGCGCTCAAAAACAATGACAAAATTTTGAAATGATGGTTAAAACTTTGTTGTAATATTTTATTGCCGTTTTAGCTTCATTTCGTTGTTAAAAGCCGCACGAAATTAACAGATAGAAAATTTTATCCGAGATGCAGTACAACATGGCTCGCCATCTTAGAATCGATACAAGCGATGAGAGATAATCGATTGCTTCCGTTGTAAACAAATACGTCGTAGATGCCGCAGAATGAATTTCCCATAAACTTTTTACTCTTGGTCCAGTCCGAATTTCAACCTAACCACGATCACTATAACAGAACTAACCTGTTTAGGTTGATAGATCACTGTACCAATAATCTTTGTGCTATTTTTGCATTGTTGCTACCATTTCGCGATTGCGTATCGTCTCACATTTCGGCATTTGTAATTTAATTCGCGGCTACTTTTCCGAGAAAGGAGAGTTCAAAACGTGAAGAGGGCATTATAACTAAGCAGCTAAACAAATTTCAACAGGTCAGTACCAGTGGATAATATCCCCTTCCACCCCAGCTCGGAATTTGAGCTCTGATAATTGGCAGCTGGAGAAGTTGATTCTCAGACTGGAAAATTTCCTATTATTAACCCAGTCTGATGCCGAAGAAAGTAAAGAATTTTTGAGTATTAGCCATAAATGAAATAGCAACAGATCCAGAAGAATTGTTTACGATGTAACATGTTTTTGCATATCATCGATAGAATAGAGAATGTGTGGTCACTCTATTAGCACAACTTTCCAAGGGCGTAGCAGGATTAGCTTCAGAGTGGGGCAAAAAACAATGAAAAATTCTTGTTTGAATATGGTTTTACCTGGGGGGGGGGGGATAAATGCATTTAACCTGTTTAAGAATTAGTTCGCGAGGGTTCTGGGAAAATTTTGTAAAGTTTATTTTTCGGTATTAGAGTGGGAATTTTATTTTAATATATTTTCTATTTTGTTAATATTTTAAAAAATTATTAAAAACTGCGAATTTGACGTGTAAGTAAAGTTAGCATTGTGTTCGCCACAGTAGCTCAAATAAACTTTTTCAAAATATAGTATTCCTTTTTACTGTTGTTTCTCATTCATGCCGCTGCTATCCTATACTAATCTTTCCGAGGTTTGAGTTATTATCATATATAAAATCTTTTGACCGCGGCTTTGCTCATTCATAAAGAATTCATATACATATTCGTATCCGAATCACACGGGAACTGCTATTTGGTATAAAAGTAGATGGCCAATACATTATTCCAAATTTATCCTAAGCAGTTCAGTAGTTTCGACGTGAAATAGAAAAATATCCCAACTAACAAACCTTTTACATTTATGACATTAGTAGGATATAAAAACTTATGTTACCTTCAATCTATCTATATGGACAACTTAATCACTAATAAGAGATGCTCATTTGGGCGCCACAATGAGATCTCGCACCACATGAAAAACTTGCTAGGGCCGCCTCTGATACTATAACACAGTAATGACTGGTGAGTGGGAACCTCACACATGCCCCCAACTTTGCCACTAATTAGCAATTTTTGTGACCACAAAAGTTGATTATTTGGGGCAAAGTTCAACCCTTTCACCAGGCATTACGTCTCTACACACATCCAATGCAACCATTATCATAACCATTCGTAACAGAATCATACCAGTAAGAAATGCTAATTGAAAATTTACAACATCCAAATATACAAAAAATTACTTAATTCTACAAACATTCAAAATTTACACTTTGTTGTACACGTCTCATGTGTGTACTTGGGTGTGGTAATATTTACCATCACCCTAAAACCATTGGTCTACTTTTTCTTATACTTCCAGTTTTTCTTTAACTTATTACATATTGTCACTGTCAAATTTTTTATTTCACACAATTCTTTAATGTACCATACAAACTCTATTCTTATATAACCGCAAAACAGCTGTTCACGAGCCAATGACCTGCCCTTGGCTCGCGCGTACCAAACATTGTTATAATCGCTTGCGCGGGCCTGCATACCCTGCGCTCGCTTAGGAGTCACTACAAACAGCTGATCGGTCAGAGATCGTGTGTTATACACAACTACAGCATCGTTGCAATTGCTTTCAGTACTATACATCTTACTATTTACAACAACAAGTTCACTGGTTTTGTCAACATCATCATTCTCAAAATTAATCACAATTCTCTGATTACACATTAATTCAGTTGAAATATTACTTCCGGTGACAGACTCGCCATCGGAATGAAAAACAGCAATACCAACATCTGAATACAAATTGTCACCAATAGGATTAGTTACAAAATCGGGATTTGATTCACTCCTCAACTTAATTCTACCATTTTCACAATCAGATACAATAATTTCACAATCTGTTATTTCAGCCACATCCATTAAATTATTTTTCAGTGTCAAATCTATTAATCATTTTATCATTAACTTCGCTACACAAATTACTGTTATTTTCGTCATTTCGACTATTTGTTTCCTCAAATATCTCTACAACAGTACTCTTACATACATTAACATCACATGTTCCACCGCCAATACCTTCATTACACATTTCATCTTCTATAATAAGCTCTTGGCTTTGAAAAACATCATCTCCTACTAAATCTGATACAACACTGCTATTTGCACCAGTAATAACATCATCATTTACCATATCAGTTACACAAAAGCTTTTTTCTGCATCAATTATCACATCATTTACTACAATACTATTATTAGTATCCTCCGATACAACACTACACATTTGAGAAATATTCTCGTCACATTCAGTATTAACTACTACATTATCAGTTACTTCCACATTATCATTTTTATTACATTGAACCACAGGCTCAGCAGCTTCATCCCTAATATCATTAATTACCTCGCTTACAATTACATGATCAGTTTGAATACGGACATTGTCAGTTATCATATTACTCACATCAAATTCATTAATATTCATATCATAATCTTGTTTGTTTAAGTCATTACCAACTGACATTACTTCTCCATTAGAACAATTCCCATTTTCAATAACAACATTCATACATTTTTCATCACATTCAGCAACCACACATGGCTCTTTACAACTTTCAGAAGACGTTACACAATCGTTATCCTTACAAAATTTAATTCCGGCAGCTTTACTGGATTCTAAACTAGCAATATCATCATATTTTTGAATAAAAATCACATTATCAATTACATTGTTCTTTAAATCGAATTCATGTAGTAAACCTTCATAATATTTTATGAAATCACTCCCGATTTGTTCCAAAACAGATTCCCTTATATTTTTCACTCCTTTCAGCCCATGTAAAAAGTCCTTCGATTAATTTACGTACTTCTAATTTGATCTTCTCAATTTCTGAATCCACTATCCCTCTATCCACTTCATTATCAAGAAAAAAATTCATTTTACCCTGAGTTTCCATTATTTTATTTAAAAAAGATTTATATACTTCCTTTAAATCTTCCACAAGTTTAACAAATTTTTTATAACTGTTATCCGAATTAAATTTTAACTTATCTATTAATTTTTTTCCTTTCACTAATCAACTCAGCTTCCAAATTCTCTCTAGTTTCAGCATATCTATAACTTATATTAGCCTTTATCTCAGAAACCCCCTTATCCCATGTCGCATCTTGAATACTATCTTTTCACTAACCCTGGTGATAACTCCCATACTGAATTTACCTTATTTCCAATCACCCTAATATTAATCCACATATCCCCGATTAACCGCCTAAACTCAAATCTTTTCACACCACTCATTTGGTCTAAAACATTTTCCAAACCTTTCCACTAACTTATCTACATCCCAGTTAATTTCAAAATTCTCCATGTTTAATTCTTACAAAATCACAAAAATTCTCAATTACTACGATCTAAACTGCTCTCGCTTTTTCAAACAATGGCATTCATACTTGAAAGACCAACCAACAATCGCAACCATACTAACTGATTATTATACTTCTGTATAGTACTTACATTTTCATTGTTAATCCTTTTTAAAACACTTTTTCACTGATTCTAAACCCTTTTATTCTTGCAAAACACTTGAATTTAAATCTTCCGACACACTTTAACACGTAACACACGCAAATTCTCGATTCACGACGCGGGAGATTCTTGACTCCGCTTCCTGCTTTTCCATTTGCATCTTCTTGAGGCTGCTTTAAAATTTTGGCATCTGCTTGTATCGTGCTGACCCTCGGAATAGCATCTGCTTGTATCGTGCTGACCCTCGGAAAATAGCATCTGCTTGTATCGTGATGAATCCAGCGTCTACTTGTACATCTTGTACATCTGCTTGATTTCTTCTCATTTTCAGCGACAATCTGACTTCGTTTATTGCGAACAGTTTACATACTTCCAAATCCGTCTTGCTTAGAAACACCAATTTCTAAATCCTGGCTTAAGGGTTGCCACTTTGTAAGGTCCCTCTTATCGCTATTTTGACTGCGACAAGAAAGATTGATAGCCCGCTTTATTTGGCACTTGGCCCTAATATGCCTTATAACGGTAGTCGCTATCACCTCACCGATAGTATTAATATAAAGTACTTTTATTACAACAGCTTCAACAATCTCTCAATTTGCGCAACGGATATTCTAATACTATGTAAATAACTTTCACCACACTTTTGCTATAATCCACAATTTATTATACTCAAAAATTCACACAAAACAAACAATGCTTTTACTGAAACGATATTCTGTACAAATTTGCCTTGCGCTCGTCGAAATTAGTTTCTTCACATATTCACGCTATGCTAGCTCAAAACAGTCTCTCTCGCCATATTCAGTCTTTCTACATGTTCACTCCATGCTAGCCAACGACAGACTCTCCACAACAGTCTATCTTCTGCGACACTCAATCTCATACTCACTAAAACCCATCCCTCTCGCCATATTGGCTTCTTCCTTCAACGACCACATAACATTACAGTACTGCCAACTCTCGCAAAATAAATTACTAAAATAACTTATAACTACCCTGTTCTATACAACTAATACACTAGAAGACTTATTTATAAACAATTTATAATATAATACTATAACGCCGTAATGACTAGTGAGTGGGAACCTCACACGGTACATGACATTTATAAGAATGTTTCTCTCTTTTATATCATAATATATTTTTAAGAAAATATATAACAGAACATAAACATTTGAAACTAAAAAAGTAGTGTCAACAAATTAAGTGTTTCTCTGGGACATTATTGAATGATGTAGTACAAATAATAAGAAAACAAATAATTTGATAATAGCCTATATATATATCAATCTTTTTCGAAGTTTTATTAAAATGAATTCAAAAAAATAAAAGAAAATTGAAAATTGTAAGTGGACAGTTGTATGATAAATAAATGCTGAATTTACTCGCCACTTGTTGAGCTCATTGTCCAAATCTCGTGTTTAAATTTAATTTTTATGTATTTTTTGTGACTGATATTGTGAATCGCAGGTTTGTGACGCACCAGATTAATCAATTTTTCTTATTCCATAGTTGAAAATCATTTATAAGTAAAGCAAGATTATAAATAACGCAAGAAGTGTTACGTGACAAAACCGGCACGAGTGAGCTGCGTGGCACAGTTTCTGTGTCGTGATCACAACGTCGCGCAGGCCACGTGCGGCGCAGTACTGCGCTGTCCCTGCACTGCGTCTCAATACGCGCTGTTCCGCACCAAAACATAGAGACACAGAAACTTTGCTGCGCTGCGCTGCGTCGACTGCGCGTCAATGTGCGCCCGGCCTAAGTGTGTTATTGCAGGATGTTTAGCCGGCGCCTCGCTGCCCGAGTCCTGTGTGTTGCAGGTGGCAGTGGTGGCAGGGAGTTTTCTCTGCGGCGGGAGTGTCGTCAGTCAGCGCTTCGTGTTGACGGCGGCGCACTGCGTGGAGTGGAGGAAATACGACATCGTCGTGCTGGCCGGCTCCGCGCGGCTGCTGAACGCCACAGTGGCCGCCAGGCTGCACCCGCGGCACGACGGGCTGGAGGTCACCTACGACGCGGCTCTCATCAAGACCGCCCGCGACTTCGTCTACGGCGCCAATATCCAGGTGACTGTTTGGACGGGAGCTCCCAAGAAGCCACTTGTTGCGCGTGACACCCTCACCGCCACCTGTTTCGCGTATAATATGCGCGCAGGACGCTTTTCCGAAAATCTTTACACACAATTTTTATCTGTTTTTGATGGAACTTTGGATACGTATCCTCTGAAACAAAAAAAAAAACAAAAAAAAAAAAAAAAAAAAAAAAACACTATTTACGTTTCATTTACAGAAACCTAAGCCCTCTCCTCCTTTCCCCCATCACCTCAATTTCGGTCAACGTTATTCATACAAAACCACAGTTATTATCAGATTTTGAGGGCAGTTATCACACATATACTAAAAAACAAGGCAGTCTCGTAGCTCAATGGTTAAGGCGCTTACTTCCGAAAGTTCTCACTCTGGCTCAGCGGATTCAAATCCCGCGGGGAGTAGAAATTTTTAGGAGTTGTAGTTGATTGTATGAGCTATCTACATCTACATCTACATTCATAATCTGAAAATCACAAACATTGTGGGTGGCAGAGGATGCTAAGCACCAATCCTAAACCCACCCATTCCAATCCCGAATAGTGCGAGGAAAGAAAGAATACATATAAGTATCAGTACGGCATCTTATTTCTCTCATCTAATCCCTCCGGTCATTGCGACCTAAATAGGTTGGCGGAAGAAGTATTTCATTGCACTCTTAATTTAAATTTTTTCGCATATTATCCAATAAATTCGAACGCAAGCTACGTCGTCTGTCTTCCAAACTATCCCAGCCCAATCTATGTATCAATTCTGTCACGCTTTCATAAGGGCTGTAACAACAAGTCACGAATCTAGCGGCTCTCCTATGCACCCTCTCAACTGAGTCAATCAGAACCTTGCGATACGGATCCCAAACCCCACAACAGTAATCCAGATGCGGACGCACCAGTGTTTTATACGCTATCTCCTTTGTTTGAGCATTACAATTCCTCAAAATACGACCTATGAATCGTAATTTAGAATTTTCCTTGCCTACGACGGAAGTTATGTGCATGTCCAATTTCATGTTGCTTTGTACTATCACCCCCAGATACTTCACGGAATCAACCGTGTCAACAGGTGAATTGTTTATTTTATACTCGTGAACAAAGTGATTCTTCTTGTTACTTATCCGCATTGCCTTGCACTTTTTGCAATTAAGTGTAAGCTGCCATTTACGGCACCAATCGAAAATAGCATCCAAATCACTCTGAATTTATAAGCAATCGTCGGAACACCTTATTTCCCTATACATAACCGCATCGTCGCCAAACAATCGCAACCAGCATTTGACGTTGTCACCTAGATCGTTTATTAATATTAAGAAAAGAAGTGGACCTATTACACTTCCTTGAGGAACGCCCGAAGTAACATTTATCTTAGAAGAGGCTTCCCCGTCAACAACGACATACTGTGATCGACCAGTTAGGAAATCACGTATCCACTCGCAAATCTGAGCCGAAATACGGTAAGCTCGAATCTTCGCTAAAAGTCGGTTTTGTGGCACATGAATCAAAAGCTTTCTGAAAATTCAAAAAAACTGCATCAGCTTGCGAACCTGCATCGATAACTTTCCATTATGTCGTGGGAAAATAGGGCAAATTGTGTTTCACACGATCTCTTCTTCCGAAATCCGTGTTGGCATGGTGTAAGTAACTCGTTCTCATCTAGAAACTTCATTATGTTTCGAGCATATGACATGTTCCAGAATTCTGCTGCAGACCGATGTTAGAGATATGGGTCGATAATTCCTAGGATCACTCCGATCTCCTTTCTTAAAAACGGGAATTACCTGGGCTATTTTCCAGCTAGAAGGTTAGAAGGTACTTTTCTCTCTTCTAGTGATTTACGGAATATATCTGACAGAAATGGTTCAATATCGTCCGCGTATTCAGAAAATACTCTTACCGGTATACCATCGGGACCCGCGCTTTACCCCACTTCAGGAGTTTTAATTGCTTTACAATTCCTACGCTATCAATTTCTATCGGTTCCATCTCTAATTCCACACGATGTGGTAAAGTGGGGATGTTTTCCATGTTTTCTTGCGTGAATGAATTTTTGAATTCGGTGTTAAATACGGTAGCCTTGTCGCGGCTGTCTTCAACTTCCCGTCCGTCTTTTATTAGAACTGGCTTATTGTTCCCACTACAACTAACTTTTTTTACATACGACCAAAATTTCTTAGGGTTTTCAGTGAGGCTCTTAGAGAGAGAATTTTCACGAAAGTTATTAAATGCCTCACGCATCGCATTCTAAACACGTCCCCTTATCTCCGCTAACTTATCTAAATCAGTCCGATGCATCGTCCTTTTTGATCGTGCATGTATCTTCCTTTGCTTCGTGAGTAACCTTTTAACCTCCCGTGCTATGGCGGGACGTTCCGTGGTTCTCATTCCACGTTAAACTGTAGGCCCCTGAGGAAAGGAATTAGCCTTCAGCTCCTCTGAACAATATCTTGGTACGCCTCGTTCGGGAATATTCCACGAACCGTCAGCTGGCGAACTAATTTAAATTTTTAATTTTTGCAGTGAAAACTTCTTTAGGCGCGTTGGACGATTTTTGAATGGGTACACTCTTATGAGTTCGCGTCACCGACATGCTAATGTTAACAGTACGTCTGTCGCGGTCTGGTGGTTCAGTGGTTAAGGTGTCTGAGTGGTGAACGAAAGGTCTCCGGTTCGAATCTCTGCCTCGGCGGGGATTTTCACAGACCCTCAACCCAACTTTCACCTCTGGTGCAGCTTGTTTTGTAATGTGTAGTACGCCAGAACGCTTCCGTGGTTCGGATTCCACGTTAAACTGTAGGTCCCCTGTACCTGGTAGCACTACCGGGTTAGGTTAAGGCGGCTCCGACAGGGGCGGAATGCGCAGCTAATTGAAACCCTGTCACTACGTCCACACGGAATTATTATTATTTAGTATATCTGTAGCTGTAAGTATGACTTGCAGTGCGTATGATATTCATAGTTTTAAGTTTTCACTTCTGTTGGCAGTCCACAATGACTGCCAATTTTTTTTTTTAATTACCAATGAACGACACCGTTCTTTGATACATTACGTAAGCTAGTAATTCAATAACAAGGCAATTTCTGCCCATAACGATTGATGGTTTGTATGTTTTCGTTAAAAGTAAATACAGGTGGCTTTGTTTGACTATATGCATGAGGCTTATTAAGAAATTGAATCAAAAAGCTAAAAATTATGGTGACTGTCCCATCTCCTCTTGATATACCTTATACCTTTATTTTTTATTAATTATTTTTCTGTCGTCAGTCATACGACTGGTTTGATGCAATCCTCCATCCCTTCCTATCCTGTGCTAACCACTTCATTTCTACATACCCCTTACAGCCCACGTCCTCAATTATCTGTTTCATATATTCTAATCTCTGTCTTCCTCTATAGTTCTTACCTTTGACTGTTCCCTCCACTAACAAATTAACCAATCCAGTATGTCTCAAAATATGACCTACCAGCCTCTCTCTTCTTTCTGTAAGCTTCTTCCACAAACTTCTTTACTCACCCACCATTTCCAAAACTCGTTCATTTCTTACTTTGTCTGTTCACTTAATTTTCAACATTCTTCTGTAGCACCACATTTCAAATGCTTCAATTTTCTTTATTTCCGGTATTCCTAAAGTCCATGTTTCGCTACCATAAAGTGCTGTGCTCCACACAAAGAGTTTTAAAAAGTGCTTTCTAATTCCTAGATCAATATTTGAAACTAAAAGGTTTATTATTGATTAATAATAAACAATTTTTATAAATAGTCTCTTAAACAACTTTAATATCAGTTCGTTGAGGATGAGGTTATCTGTAGAGAAGTGAGGCGTCGATTGCCTGGAAATTGAGCGCGAGATGAATGTTATTTCGGAATGGTGCTATTAATGTCAACTTACACTAAATTTCAAACTGTGCAAGGCGACGCACATAACTAACAAAAAGAATCAGTTTTTTCACAAGTACGAAGCAAATAGTTCAGTCATTCACTCGGTTGATTCCCTTAAGTATTTGGACGTAACAGTACAAAACACACATGAAATGGAACCTACACATAAATTGCATCGTAATGAATAATGAAAGCTAATGCTAGATGACGTTTCATTGGTCGCATTATGGAGAACTGTCACGCTAATAGAATGGAAATTGGGGTTTCTAGAAGTTCATTCCGAGAAGTCACACCCACAAACCGCTGGCGCGTAATTTAAGGGAATTTCGTGACCTGCGCATAGGAATCTTGTATCATATACCTATGGAAGACTACCAAGGACTTGTAAAATCCATGCTACGCGGAATCTCTGCTGTATTGCGTTCGATAGGTTGACCAATACGCTAGTAAGTAGATGGTGATAAGGTTTTGGCTGGTCAGTGTAACTCAGTAATCTATGCTGTTATTGAGTATAAGCAGAGAGACCTCGTGGAGAATGATTTACCGCATGTTGCAGCCCATCGCGCTGGCCAGCCGAGTCCCGAGTCCTGGCTCGCTGGTCACCGTCTCTGGGTGGGGCGAACTCAAGAAAAAAGGAAACATGTCGCTGGTGCTGCAGGAGGCCGTGGTGAACGTCATCGACTGGGAGAACTGCGCAGCGATGTTCGGAGATAACTTCCCGAAAGTCACAGAGACCCACGTGTGCACGTTCACGGCGGGCCAGAGCCCGTGCCACGGGGACAGCGGCGGGCCGCTCACTGACGACTCCGGGCAGCTGGTGGGCATCGTCTCGTGGGGAGCAGAGTGCGCCTCGGGCGAGAAGCCCGTCGTATACACCAGCGTGCCCGCCATCCGCGACTGGGTCGAGGCCACCATCCTCAACCACACGGCAGCTAATGCTGAAGACGAGTCCGTTCTCGCCTAGTACACCACCACTACGTGTCAAAACTATACTGAATTCACAATAAATACTTGAAACTTTAACAAACACTTCCATTCGATTCTCTATTTAATTTAATTTCCATTGAGAACCTACGCTACGTTGGCACTGTTCCTTGACGCCCACCTGCCTATGTCTTCCTTTTTTTTCCCCCTCCGTCACCTACCTACGCCTGCCCTTTACGAACTGCAACTTCAGACTCTTAGAGTTTTAGTAAACATCCCATTATTTCCCTTGGTAACTTAGTCCCAGTTCCTGATCCCTTACCTAGAAAAGTTTTTCACTCTCCTTCACCTCGATTCATGTGCCAGCTTATGGTCATCTCTTCCGCTACAACCTACTACCAACTACCAATACCAATCCATGCATTATCGCTATTAAATGCCTTGAACAAACAGAACAATCTCTTTATCCGTTTTCTAATGACTCCCAACTCGACTCCTTCAGCATATCACTTACTGAGTGCATTCTCCGGTATCTTCCACATTTTTTTTTTTACGGCTTTACGCCTCGTCAACGCCTGAGGTCATTAGAGGCGGCATGGTATTGGGGACAAGGAACTGGAAGGAATTCGGCCATGGCCTTTTTGAAGGAAGCATCCCGGCATTCGCCTGGAGTGATTCGGGGAAACCATGGAAAACCCAAATCTGGATGCCCGGACGGGGATTCGAACCGGCGTCCTCCCGAATGCGAGGCCAGAGCGCTAACCACTCACCCACCACACTCGGTTGCTCCACAAACAAACCTAGCTTCTCTCGTTTGCACGCCATCCAACTACAGAATTTGATACCCGTAACTTAGGGCCCACATCAGTCCACCATTTTCAAGAAGTGTTTATAACCCCTGGTACATCTCCTCGTTACCCTCTCCAATAAATGAAGGACTTTAAAACTTCTTCCTACCAACTGCCGAATGAGTCCTGCCCGATTGAGTTTACTATCGAAAGTTATGCCAAAATATTTCAAATCAAGATCTTGACAAGCAGTTCCTTAGTACGCTTCATATAAACATCCTTTTGCTATAGATGTCTCTGGTAGCAAGTGGCAGCGTTTTGTCGCAGGCGGCAGGACCTCAGTAGTGCCTGCGTCCGCAGTGAGAAGTAGGTTGGAAAGGGTAGTAGAAGACATAGTAGGTGAAGATCTGTTTGGGTTTAGGAAAAATCGCGGTACAAGGGAAGCAATTCTGGCTTTAAGATTCATACTTGAAGGGCGGATGAAGAAAAACAAAGATACTTTTATCGCATTTGTTGATTTATAAAAATCTTTTGATAATGTTAGGTGGGATAAGATGTTCAAAATATTAAAGAAGTCAGGTCTAAAGTATCGAGACGAAGAATACTTTATAAACTATATAAGAATCAAGTGGCTGTAATAAAAGTAGAGAATCATGACAAGCATCAGTTAAAAAGGGTGTGAGACAAGGTTGTAGTCTATCCCCATTAATATTCAACTTGTATGTAGAAGAAGCAATGAAGAAAGTCAAAGAAAAATTTCCATATGGCATAAGTGTTCAGGGAGAAAAAATTAGTATGCTACGACTTGCTGATGACATTGTCTTGTTAGCAGAGAGGGCTGAGAATATTGAGAAATTACTGAATGGCGTGAACAAATTACTGAAGGAAGATTTTGGACTGAATATAAATCAAAGCAAGACAAAAGTGATGAAATGTAGCAGAAATGATAAAAAAAATAGTAAATTAAATATAAAATTAGGATCGGATGCAATTGGAGAAGTAAGTGAATGCTGTTACTTGGGAAGCAAAATTACAACCGAAGCAGGAATAATGTTAAAAGCAGAATAGCACTAGCAAAAAGAGCCTTCATGGAAAAGAGAAATCTTTTAGTTTCAAATATTGATCTAGGAATTAGATAATAAGAACTTTTAAAACTCTATGTGTGGAGCACAGCACTTTACGGAAGCGAGACATGGACTTTAGGAGAACCGGAAAGAAGAAAGAGACTGATAACAGCAAAAAAAAAAAAAAATAATAATAAAAAAATGCCAGATCCCTGAAAGAAGGGTATGTCTTTCGTATAAATTAGCATATTAATTAGCAGTTGCTATTTTTACTGAAATCATTACTTGACTTAAATAAAATAAGTTCCAAATTTATCCCGGCCTAAACCACAATTAAAACTAATATTACGTGGCATAGCGTAAGTTGGTACAATTTATTTTTAGCGTCCTTCAGTTTCACTAGAGTTATTATTTCAGCCACATGTATGGTGTTTCAGCCGTAAAAATATCGATCTTCATCACCGATAGTAAAAAAGAAAGATTATAGATCGCGTTAAGATTTTTCATCTTGTTTATATCACGATGCATGATGACACTGACATGCGATACAAGGAATGTATTAATTCGCGCGTAATTGAAGCTTTGCTTTTCTAGCGGCAATATTAGTGGAGATTGTGGTTAGGCTGAAATGCAACCTGGATCAAGTTGACAGCTGAAAATTTTTGCTTCAGCACAAGGGACGATAAATTACATTGAGCTTTATTTTATAACAATTCTATTTTGGTACGCAACTGCAAATAAATTAATTGCCAGAACTTAAACCCATCATTTTTTATGTTTTTGAGGCTGGTATATACATAAAACTAAGCAAACTCTACATATTTAGGTATCTGCGAGAAATGAATTAATACATGTTGAAAAATCTGGCACACTTCAGCAAAGTAATACACTTTCCACTGGTATTGAGGTGAGGTCCTCACTCTGCAAAAAGTTCCATTCTGAATCCCCATTTAAGTCGCTGCCAATACATGATAATCTGCTTAGGCTGAAATACGTTTTTAGTCCTCTATAATCTCGTATTTCTTGAAAAAAAAAATATATCATTTGTAACGAAAATGCTATCTGTATTGTCTTTCTTATATTCACTAGAAAAAACTATGTGGTCCAACCAGAAAATCATGCAGACAGTCTAGCAAGACAACTAACTGAGTCATAATTTTTGAAAGATGTAACCGCACTATATCAAAGATAATACGTCCTAACGGCACTACGACGACTGTGTTGGGCGTAATATGCACATTTCTCGCGAACAAATTGTATCTCACTCTCTGGCGCTTCTGTTCCTGTTAAATTATTAAATTATCACTGACTCTTAGCAATGGGATGGAGGGCGATTAAAGCCTTCGTCAAGTGATTTAATTAATTAATTAATTTTATTTATTTGTCGAACGACTAAGAAACTAATGTAATATGAGGCATGTTTTTTTTTTTTAAGTAAGTACCGTCTTGAAATTAAAAAAAAGACGTGCAAGTATATTTCAATAAATTTATTTTTACATGAAAGCCTGTACCTTACTCTACTTTTATACATAATTCCCTTCAATATTGAGGCACTTGTCATAACGTAGTACCAGTTTTTGAAAACCCTCCTCATAGACGTCTGCCGCCTGACTTGTTAACCACTGCATCACAACTGTTTTGACTTCGTTATCGTCTTCAAGACGCTGACCGCCCAGGTGTTTCTTCAAGTGCAGGAACAGATGGTAGTCACTGGGCGCCAGATCAGGGCTGTACGGAGGATGATCTAGAGTTTCCCATCGAAAAGATGTTATGAGATGTTTGGTCTGATTAGCCACATGTGTACGGGCATTGTCATGCCCTTGCTCAATTTGCTACGTCTTTTGATCTGGAATGAACGGCGCAGATTGTTCAATGTCTCACAATAAGCTGCTGCATTGATTGTCTCATTACGAGGCAGAAATTCCACAAGCAATACTCCTTTTCTGTCCCAAAAAACTGTGCACATGATTATCAGGGCAGAAATCGTTTGCTTGAACTTCACTTTTTTGGGTGAATCTGAATGCCGCCATTCCATGGACTGTTGCTTTGATTCAGGTGTGACGTAGGCCACCCATGTCTCATCGCCCGTAACAATTTGGCTTAAGAAATCATCACCATCATTGTGGTACCGCTCAAGAAAAGTCAATGCACTGCCTAAACGTTTGGTTTTGTGCACATCCGTTAACATTTTAAGTACCCAACGTGAGCACAATTTTCGGTAATTCAAGTGCTCGGTCACAATGCCATACAAAACACGAGAAACATTAGGAAAGTCATCTCACAAGGAGGAAATCGTAAAGCATCTGTTTTCTCTCACCTTATTGTCCACTTTCTGCACCAAACTTTCATTAACGACCGAAGGACGCCCACTCCGTTGTTCATCATACACATTTGTGCGGCCATCTTTAAATGCTCTCACTCACTTTCTCACCATTCCATCACTCATAATGTTTTTTCCGTAAACTGCACAGATCTCACGATGAATATCGATCGGTTTTAGGCCTTTAGCACAAAGAAATCTTATAACAGCCCGTACTTCACAGTTGGCGGGACTCACGATTATCGGAGGCATCTTAAACACTCAGTGAACAACGTAAACAAGGAAGAATTAGACTGTACTGGCGTCAGTGCGTAGGCACGAGATGCAGGTACCCAGTGCGCATGCGCGGAACGCCGACCGTAGCTCTGCAGCCACGGTGTGACAAAACGGTACTTACTTAAAAAATACGCCTAGTAGATATAAATATACACAATACATACAACAACAAGGACGTTGGTAACATTCACAAACCAATGTTCAGTTATTGCAGACATGCTATGAAGGCAGTTGTAGCACTGAAAACATCTTGAAATAGTCTATCGTACTTCTTCAGATGATGTGCTCGGTGCTCCCCACTCTGGGAAGGAGCTCCGCAGTCATAGGAAGCAGTATCCTAAGTCCTCACTTATGGAACATGGCTTTGCATTTGGCGTGGCTTGTTTCTAGGCGGTTCAGTTTGACCCACTGGTCTCTCTTAAAATGGAATCGCGGATGTCCAGCTGTATGATTTTCAATATCTGGATTTTTCACATATGCAGAGTTCCAGCTTTGCCGTCATTTTTCCTTGACATCAAAGTCAAACACGTCCTGATCTACTGGATTTCTGGATTTAAGACGAGTGGAGGGTAGGTCATTTAGGACCTCGTGGATTGGGAGTTCCTGTGGATGGTCAGGATGGTGTCCACTACTTCTTGGCGTCTTACCTTTGGAGGTAAGACGCCAAGCTGTTTAAATGTAACCAGGGGACTGGGGTGGATTTTAGTGTGCCAGTTATTACTCTCATACACTCATTCAGTTTTTCTAGTGTGAGCACTACGTTGCCACACTGGAGCACAGTACTCAGCTACAGGGTAAACCATGGTGAGAGCGGTTGTTCGTAGTGTGTTCGCATCAGCTCCCCACGAAGTACCAGCTAGCTTCTTCATGACGTTGTTTCGGGTTTTCAGTTTGTGACTTGTGTTTTCGAGGTGTTTTTTGAATGTTAAGGAGCGGTCTAAGGTGATGCCAAGATACTTAGGATAGAAATTATGTTTCACCCTCTGGTGTGCTCTGATATGCTATTCTATTGTTCAAGTGGAACGCACATTCTTCTGTTTTCATCGGGTTCGGAGAAATTCTCCACTTTCTATAATATGTGTTCAAGGTTTCTAAGTCGTTAGAGAGAACACTCTCACCTTCCTCTAATGTGGCAGTTTGGACGGCGATAGCTAAGTCGTCAGCGTAACAGAATTTATTGCCAGTTGTTTCAGGGATGTCACTGGTGTAGAAGCTTTTTTTTAAAAAAAAAAAAAAATAAAAAAAAACCCTACTTAACGTCTCTTTAACAGCGAGGTCTTTAGAGATGGGAAAGGATGGAGAGCAAGGAATGGGAAGGAATTTGGCCATGGCTTTTTGAAGGAAGCATCCCAGCATTTGCCTGGAGTGATTTGGGAAACCATGGAAAACCCAAAACTGGCTGCCCTGACCGGGATTCGAACCGCCGTCCTCCCGAATGCGAGGCCAGAACGCTATCCGTTACACCACCACGCTCGGCGTGTACAAGTTAAGAGCAATGCAGCTAGCTAGTAGTGACCACTGAGGTAATCCATTCTTTACTGTAAATGACTTACTAGTCTTTTGCCCTACGTCGATCTTGAAATATCGGATTGTCAGCATGTTCTCCGGGAGTGATGCTAGTTTCCTTAGGGTACATGCTTTTCAAGTTTAAGTAATAGTCCATCCAGTTAAACCAAACTGCTGTTAGATCGACAAAAGCTACTGCCATCTTTAACTTCTTCTGAAATCCAGTCTCAGTATATGATGTCAGCGCTAATACTTTTCCACAACAGCCCCGTTTTAGTGTGAAACCTGTCTGGTATGTCGGTGTTATGTTATTTATTGTACCACGAACTCGGTTAAGGTTGAGGCGTCCTAGAAGCCTATTGCAAACACTGTGTGAAGCGTCATCTGCTGGTTTGCCTGGTTTGAGAATCGCCAAAGTGTGAGCCATCTTGAATTCTGGGAGGAATGCTTGAGAAGATATCTTATGAATTATTGGAAAACACCATCTAATCCTTTAGCCTTCCTCAACTTTAGCATTTTGTTTGATGGCTTTCCCAACTTCTTCGCGACTAAATGGATTAGAAAGAGTAGGGTTATTTCAATGTTTGTTATCCATATCAATCATCTCTCTCCCGATCCGTTTCTTCGTGGCAGGATATAATGGGACATTGTCTGCTTTTGATTTGATGTGTAATGCCATTTCAGTTGTTGTAATTCCTGGCTCCTTTTTTTAATGCGTTTGAGGCTGCACCGAGTTTTCTAAAGAGAGTCCAAGCATTTCAACTGGAGTGAGTAAACTTCATTCGAAAAGTTAGTTCTTACCATTTCTGCTTCCTCCTTTCATTCAGTTTTTCTAATATTATTTTTCTTGTTTCAGGGTCACCAGTTTTTTTATAATAATTTTCATACAAGGTTTGGGTAAACTTGTCCCACGAAGAAATGTATTGTTTCCTGTATTCTCGAGGTATGTGTCGTCTAGCCTTTTGTGGGTATCCATCGCTGGTTACTATCTATCTCGGAGCTGGCCCAAGGGACTGCTGATGCGGGACGGCTGATAATCTACACAATAGGCGACCGAACTAGATCCGTATCTCTCACGGTCACATAAAGCAACATCAGAAGATTCAATGGATAATTTGATATCGAAATACATGGATTTATTCCTCCGCGTGAAAGATACGTTATTTAATAAGCAGCAATATTAGCGGAGGTTGTGTTAGGTTGTAACGCACCCTGGACCAGAACGATGCCTGGTAGTATACACTGGTGTCCCAATACCTCGCTTAGTTCTTGTGGTATTGTATGAGGTGGTTGAGATGAGATGCTGCCTGGACCAGAAAAAAAAAATAGAAATCTTGCAAAAGCAAATAGAAGAAATTTGGGATGAGGAAATTGTACCCGAAGATTGGAAAACGGCTTTAATCCACCCGTTGCACAAAAAAGGCAGTAGGAAGATTGTTGACAACTACAGAGGAATTTCCTTGCTTCCGGTAACATATAAAATTCTCTCACTTGCCATCCTGGAGAGATTAGAATCCCAAGTTGGGCACCAAATAGGTGAATACCAAGGGGCTTCAGAAAAAATCGTCAACAGCGGAACAGATCCACAACCTCAAGACGATCATCAGATACTACACGCTCAGATCAAAGCAATATGTGTCAGTTTTTGTGGACTTTAAGAAAGCTTATGACTCGATAGATCGGGAAGTGCTTTTGAACATCCTTAATGAATTTGGAGTTGACCTAAAATTATTGGCAATAATTAGATCCACACTGACAAACACAAAATCAAAAGTTAAGTTTTTAGGATGTCTGTCAGATCCTTTTGAAGTCACAACTGGAGTCAGGCAAGGTGACGGTCTGTCTCCACTACTTTTTAACTGTGTTCTCGAAAAGATCATTCGGACCTGGCGAGCAAAATTAAAGGAAATTGACTGCAGCCCATCAAGAATAGGAACTAAATCTAAAGGGATCACAATAGACACTCTGGCTTTTGCCGATGACATCACTATCGTATCAGATGAACTGCTAGGATCCAAATTGATTTGCTGAAGGAAATTGCTGATCAAACCGGTTTACAGATATCTTTTGAGAAAACAAAATTAATGACTAACATCAAGGATGCTCCACCAAAACTTCAAACCAAATACGGGGACATTAATCAAGTGGAAAAATTTAAGTACCTTGGTGAGATCATTATGAAAAATGGTTTGGACAAAGAAGCTATTCGGGAAAGGATTCGCAAACTAGAAATAGCCTACCAAACTTCGCGAGAGGTCTATAATAAAAAATGTCTTTCACAAAATACTAAAATACGTCATTATGAAACAGTTTTGAAACCAGTAGTTTTGTATGCAGCTGAAACCTTGTTCCTGAATGCCGATAAAGGACTTCTGGGAGAACTGGAGAAAAAAGAGAGAAAAATTATTAGAGGAATTCTGGGTTCCAACTTTAAGAATGGCGTCCATCAAAAGAAATCCAACAAAGAAGTCTACAGCAAAATAGAGAAAATCACTGAAACAATCCGCAAAAGACGGGCTCGATTCTATGGCCACCTCAAACGGATGGAGGAGAACAGACTAACAAAAAAAAATCTTTAACTTATTTGATTCCAGACCCAAAACTGTAATGCCCTGGTTCGTAAATATTAAAGAAGATCTCATTTGATGGGGCTAGAACCAGAAGATGCTTTCAACAGAGATATGTTTCGGAAGAAGTTAATGACAAGTGGGACAAGCCCGAGACGAACACTCCAACAGAAGACGCGGTACAACTCTGGGACAGAGGAGCGCAAACAGGCGGAGGTCGAAACGAATGAAGGAGTTCTGGGACCAAAAGAAGAAGAAACTAGCTGCCAAATGCACAAAGCCTAACGTGGTCCTAGTTGGCCTCAACGAATAAATAAATAAATAAAATTAAAAAACAAACCTTTTACAAATAATGGCAGTTCTATCATTACCGTTGCGCCACAATCATGATTTATTCTTAAAGAACTACACGAAACAAATAGAGAATAAGGAATAAAGTTTTTTGATATCTCATTTAATTTTTGCATGTCAAAAATCAGTGATGGGTATAGTTCCTTGTGCTTTCGGTGATATTTGTTCTGGTCCAGGCCGTATTTCAACCAAACAACAACCACTGGGAAGAAAAGAAAACACTATAGTGCATTTCTACCGTGTAGATACAGTGGTTTTGGTGAATGTTTTTCTGGTTCAGGTCGGATCTCACCCTAACCTCCTAACTTTTAAGATACAATATCTCGAGAACTAAGCGAGATATGAGAAAAATCTATTCTTTATTTTCAATTTGTCTAGTCGAGTTGCATAAAAATCCTCTTCAAATTACGGCGCCACGGTTATTGTACAATCCCAGAAATAATATCTATGATGAAAGGAAATCTTCACAGGAATTCAGCTGGATAGGGTCATAAAAAGACAACGTGGGGGGAGGGAAGATTGTCCACCTGCCCGAAACTGGTACTGACCTGTTGAGATTTGTTTTAACTCCCTCGTTGGAATGTCGTCTTCACGTTTTACAACCTCCTTTTTTTGGAAAAGTCACCACTAATTAAATTAACCCCACTTTGGGTACATATTTCGTGATTTCTGGTTTTAAGGAAGTATATTCTTGATCATACTGTTCTACCAATAAAGAATTATCAGTATTAGGAATATTATTATTGATAATGAGCCTAAGGTTAGTCATATGACACATTAAGGGACTTAATAGAATTAATGAAAAATGAGCTTACACTTACACTGAATTTATTAAAAATAGATCATGGTTAAATTTACGCAAACATGAAGTTAATTTTATTAATATATGAAAATTAGCTCCTACCCGCGACTTCGTACGCGTGGATTAAGAATTATTTGCCAGAATTGAATATAAAAAGTTGTTGGTAATGAAGGATTGGACCCAAACAACACCGAGTCGGCATAATATGTCAGGAAAGCTATCACTATATCATTCTACCGTCGAACCAGTCCTCTTGAAGAGAATCAGTTTCCAACATATTTCTGTCACCATTCGATAAGGTCTCAAAATTGCATGACTACAACTGTTAATCATACTGAAAAAAATGTCCTGTGCACTTCATACAGATTTTCTTGCCAAATTCCATCAGTATCGATATAGCCATTCAGTCCTTCAAGATGTAACAAAAAGACAGAGACTTACTTCCGTATTTATAATAATAGTACTGTGGTTCACACTCACACACTGACTGCGAACAACACCTGAGGGATCATTATAACGTAAAAAAGTGTACACTTACAACATTGCATGACTACCTATGATTTGCTTCGCATTGCGCCCCTAACTTTGTAATATCTACAGTTTAACATTCAATCCCAATAACCGACGGCCTAGGCGTGACTCTTACGATGAAAAACAATTTTTAAAAAATCTTAGCTACCACGGAGATTTGAACCGGAGACCACGACCCAAACATTAGTAAGCCAGTGCTTTAGCCCCTGAGCTACATAACCGCTACACGGAAAAAGAGTAGAGAGACCTCCATATCCAACGCGTTTGTCTATCGCCGTTCAGTAGTATTTCGAAATTATGAGACAACATGTATTATTTAAACAGATACTTTTTCAACCAAATGTAGACAGTATTTTTCTCCTTGTTTCAAAAGATAAGTGTGCAAAGTTTCATCGAGATCTGATGAAAACTGTGGATTTGTATGAAGAAAAAACAAACAAACATATGTACATTCATCTTTACATATATATAGATTACAACTGCTAAGTGTTTCATTGAAGTAGACAAGAGAATATGCTTCTAGTTCTTAGCTGTTAAAACAACTTGACAAAATCTTCCCGGGCTTCCAGAGATGAATATATGCCACTTTTATAAGACGTTTCGAGGCAGTCCATCTCTCCCCTCATTTTCTACCAACTGCATCGACTGCAACGACGGGAGACAAAAGCCAACCCTGCATGAAGGCGTCATCCACTCTTCTCTAACTGCTGCTTCAACATAACGAATAAACAGCGATACGGTAGGTTGAAAATAAGGTCGAATCAGGACTCCCTAGGAACGTCCTACAAGAGTAACATTTATACCTAAGAACATTTTATTTATTCACAATATCGCGGATAGTTTGGATATTGTGTTAACAACAGCCGTCCAGTGCCTGCCCTGAAAATCGACGTACAACCCTCGATTCTGAAGTAAGTTTTTGATGCTTTCTGTCCTACTTAGTCGTCACAGTTTGTATCCTGCGATCAACACTCGCTGAAAACCATACTCAATGTAATGAGTCAGGTTGAGGTCTCGTTGCTAGTGAATCACTTAAGGCTCGATTGAGAACCAAGACTCTTTGCTAGGTTTTAATATGACTCTACTTTCGTCTTCCTCTATATCTCAGGTATCCGTTTACTTTGGGGGCATCTGCTATTAAACCGCAAAATAATCCATTATTTGTGATGTACAGAAGAAACTGTTATTAATTGAATAACAGTAGACGCCAAACAATTGCCAGTATATCGAGGTAGGTAACCATATGAAAAAAATTAAAATTTACTTAAATAACATATTTTTTACGCATTTTGTTAGTAAGAGTCTAAATCGAGAAAGATAAATAACGGGTCCATCTAATATGTGCCTAATCTAATTTCTGTTAACACATTAAACGTTGGACGGGTGTATCAGTAATTGTCAGCCACAATGCATATTAAACATTAAAGCTAAAAGCCAGAAAGTTTATGGTAAATGAAGTTACAAGGTTATACCTTATATCTGTGAATATTTCAATTGAATATAAATAATTCTTGTGCAACTGTTTTCTGTTTTCCCCCACCCCCCTTTTGGGTAGGAAAGCTGTTTGTCTTTGGTCAACGAATAACATGATCGCTGAATGTCAGGTTAGAGATGATATGAGACGCTGAAAGGATTTAAATGAAATAGGCTGCGTGTTATGAGACCTGTATTTATTAGACCTGTCAAAAGTTAAGAAGGAGATTAATATGTAAAGTTAATTTATAATGTATAAATTGTTGAAACTATGGAGAAGGTGTATTGTGATAAATAAATATTGTACTACAAGAAGGAGAGGCATTTGAGTATTAATGGAAAGGGAAGTACCGATTTAAATATTATTAAATTCTATTTGTGTAAACCATTATATACAAGATTTTATTTTAGATTTTTAAATAATATAATATCAAATGGCGTGATTCAGTTCGTACAACATATTACATCCATATACAAGAGCATAAAGGTAATAGTAACACCATAAAGTCAAGAAAATGGGCTCGCTATCAAATCTAATTACCCTGATTTTATAACGGTAATTATTTTGAGCTTTTAGTACCGGTATCTATCAAAACAATTAATCGATACGTAAAATATTTCGATTAGAATTGTAATGGCGACCGTGGTCATTAAACTATCGTCTCTCGACTGTGGCGCCATACACTGCGTGGTGACATCTGGAAGCCCTCCTAAGAGCACGTCTGCTCGGCGCCAGGATTCCAGTTGAGAGACGAGTTAGGCACACTACAGGTAAGTATACTGTTCCCTGAGTGGAAGACACTAACTGAACTGGCAAACACAGGAGAATATTTGACATACTGCGCGACGAAAGTTTGTGGCATTTTCTGGATGAGGCTAGCCTCAAAATTTTGGAAGGAGAAATTTATAAAAAGGAAAAATGTCGAGCGAAATCAAAGGCCACAGATAGCAGAAGAGGAGGGAACAATAATGCTGGAAGTTTGACTTTCACAACACCGGATTGACGGAAGATATCCTACGACAATAAGCAACATCAATCGTCGGAGGAACTTCAGTGTGCTCCAGAGAGGCCGTCTTCTGAGCGACAACTGGGGCCGTCTTGGTATTCCAGGAGGTCAACTCTTGATGGCCTGGGCGGCTGACTTTGCTGCCGGTTCCAGGAGACCCTACCTTTGGAGCGCACTCTTCACCCAGAAAAATGAACACTCGTGGACCGAAGTGCGGCTGTGACAATTGGTGGTGGTAATAGTAGTATTAATTGTAGTAGCAATGATATTAGTGGTAGTAGTAGTAATGTTAGTAGTAATATTAGGGACAATAGCAGTAGTAATAGTAGTAGATGTAGTAGTGTGGTGCCCATTTTGTTTAATTACAGTAGATGTAATAGATATTGGAAATTTAATCAAAATTTTCTTGGATTCATTGTTTATATGTTAATACGTTATATATATGTAGGATAAAATATATGTACATGTTAAATAATGGAAATAAGGACCCAGATTAGATACTAGGTGCTGGGCTATGTAGCATATGGAAAATAAATAAATAAAATAAATAAATAAATAAAATAAATAAATAAATAAAACACAGGATCAGAACGCGGCGAACCTGCAAAGTCGTCAAACTACACGTTCACTTCGTCACGTAGGAGGGTTTTAATCCGTACTGTATTCGTAAGTTGGCCTCTCTGCTGTGTACCTGCAACATTGGGATTGCTTAATTATCTAGTATCTTTTAGCATTAAAAAATTTGTGGTTAAAACTTAATGTAAGTCAAGAGATTGTAATTCTAAGTCCCAAATTAACAACCAGACATGTAATATGAAAAAAACACTCTTCTGCATAATTATAAATTGTGCTGGCTAGATAAAGTTATCCAAACTAACATCATTATCTTATAATTAGTAATTGTTTTTAGTATAAAAACTTAGCCACCCGATGTCTTTACACTTGTTTCCATGGTTTCAATTTGTTTTTCCAGTTTCGAACACTTCTCTCTAACTCCATCGAAATTTCTTACTGTTGCCCACATCTTCTTTTTCGTTCTTTTCATTTCAGTTTCGCTTTCAAACACTCTTGGTTTGATTTGATGTAGATACATATCGTTGCTGTTCAAACGCAGGTCGTTTAGAACAAATTCCAAACGCTGAGAAAATTATAGCCATTAATTGTCGAACGGATATAGAACTAGGCAACTTGGTATACGGCATATAGAGCAAGAGTATTACAAAAATTTGAGACATAACCAAAAAGACTTCTAAACTGAAACTGGACGTTACTTGAACACCGATAAAAAGTTTTTAAAAGATGAAAATTACTTGCGCATTAAAAGTAAATACCGTTTAAACAGATGCATTTATGTCAGAGAGGCAACATACTGTTGTATCATCACGTAAAAATTCCAACAAAAAGTATTTAAAGCGTTCCGAGTACCCGCCGAGTACTTGGGTTTTGTTGCAATGATGATGTATCTCTGGTATGTTTCAAAATTAAAAGCAGGAGGTTATGTTTTTAAATGAGTTTTCTCGTATGTCAGCAATCTATGTTTCAATCGTTTGCATGACGTTTTATGACTCTTTCTAAAAAAAACACGATTCTTTAAAGCAACAAACGGCAAAAAAAAAAAATGCACACACGAAAAAAATATTATCTTAATCAAGGTCCAAATAGAGGTTCTTGAAATTCCTATAGCACTCTTTAGCCATGTAGCTACCTGGACAGCATGGCATCGTTACTTATCTTCTCGTTAATAGTGAACATTTAAACATCACATTCTCTACGTGCGGTGAAGTGCACGCGGTCGGCAAATAAATAAACAATTAATCCAGTTTCGTTGGAAAGAAATTATAATTTATCTATAATTATTTAGATAGATAGATAAATAGATATGTTCACTTTGATCCCATGTGAGAATAACCTCGGGGATTTGGAACAGTACATACACTTATTAGTAATGTCAATAGTACTATATAATAGATAATATTATTATATATTGACAATAAGTTAGCAACAACCCATTAGTATAACCAATATCTCCCGTACTCTACAAATACAATCCCGAGTCAATTAATACTTATTATGTGGAACAGTGTATACAATTGTTACCAAACTCTAATAACCAGTTATTTTCTTACCAACCAGTTACCATGATAAGTTTCACTGTAATTTGCGACTACATATTATATCATGTTAGTCGCTATTTATGTGGCACAGTAAACACACCTATTAACAATATCAATTATATTACCAACAGCTCAGAAACAGTAAATTACTTAAAAACCTGTTAGTATGATAATTATTCACAGCAGTTTTTGAGTGCATGCTATCCCATGTTAGTTACTATATATGAGTGAAATTTTGTAAACAGTTTAATTACTTCATTTGTTAAAAGTTTCAACACAAAGAAAAATCATATATCATTTTAGTAATTGTGGACACCTTCCCCTTCGATACACCATATATACCATTTTATCAGTGAATCTTAGTTACCAAATTCCAAGAATAAAATTCTTTCACATAGTAAAGTGGGTTCTGAAGCAGAAACTCTTTCAGTTTGGACTTAAAGTAGTTGGGTTTTTGTAGATAACATTTAATTTCTGTTGGTAAGACATTGAATAAGAAAGCTCCAGAAAATGTTAACCCTTTCTGTACAATTGACAGTTATTTGTAATCCTTGAGAAAATTATATTTATTCCTAGTATTATGGCTATATATGTCAGCATTAAGATTGAAGTGATCAGGATTTTCCACAACAAATGATAGAACGGAGTATACATACTGTGCTGGCATTGTTAGTACACCCAGGATTTTAAACAGATTTCTCCAAGACATCTGTGGGCTTGCTCCACAAATAGTTCTTACAGCACACTTTTGCAATTTAAATACACTCTGTGCTTGTGACTAGTTTCCCCAGAATGAGATGCCATACGTAAGCAGGGAATGAAAATATGCAAAATATACTAACTTTGTGGTTTCTATATTAGCTATTCTAGATATTACCCTCAGTGAAAATGTCACAGAATTCAGTTTTTTTAAGAAGTTGTTGAATATGTTGCTTCCAGTTTATTTATTATCTATATATACACGCAGGAATTTTGTGAAAGTGCTTTCATTGATTGCTTTTCCTTCTGCCCACATTATAGCTGTCCTTTGCTTTATTTTTTGTAACATTCTTAAATAACTGTGTCTTTTCTACATTAAAGTATTGTTTGTTGGCATTAAACCACCTGTTAATTTTCTTTATAGCATCAATTGCTGTGTTTTCAAGGTTATGTGCTGATGGGTCTTTCAACGATATGCTGGTATCATCTGCAAAGAGCACCAAGTGTTCATTATCACCTAGTATATGTGGAAGATCATTTATATAGATTAAGAACAGCAGAGGGCCAAGAATTGAAACCTGACCCACACCACATTTAACTATACCCCATTCTGAGTTTATAACATCTCCTGTATTAGCATCTTTCAGTGATACACATTGCTTTCTATTTTCCAGGTATGATTTAAACCAAAGTCCTGGCTTACCACTAACTCCATAGTGGTCTAATTTACCTAGTAGAATCTCATGATCAACACAGTCAAAAGCTTTAGCAAGATCACAGAATATACCTAGGGAATTTAATTTTTTATGCATTGATTACAGTATGTTGTTTACAAAAGCAAAAATTGCTGAATCTATTGAAACGCCTTGCCTAAAACCAAACTGTACTTTACTGAGTAGGTCATTCTTTTGTAGATGTGTATACACCCTTCTGTACATTGCTTTTTCAAAGATTTTTGAAAATGCTGGTAGAAGTGATATGGATCTGTAATTCTCAATCTTTGAGGTATCACCCTTTTTATAAGGCGGTTTGATTATTGACTTCTTGAGTGAGTCAGGAAAGATACCTTCTTCAAAAGAACTATTACAAATATGACTAATAACTCTACTTATGCTGGTGTTACATTGTTTCACTACATGGGTTGAAACCTCATCATAACCAAATGACTTTTTAGTTTTGAGGGATTTAATAATTTTTCCAATTTCATTTTGACTGGTAGGAAATAGAGACATAGGTGCTGTTTTTGGTGACAAGGATTTAAGTATTGCCATAGCATCCACATTCCCAATATATTTTCCTTTTATTTTTTCAGCAACTGTTAAGAAGTAGTTATTGAAAGCACTTCCTACATAAGAGGGGTCATTTACAAGTTTATCATTAATGCTTATAGATATAGGTTTATGTTCAAGGGATGATACAGTTGTTTCTCTTTTAATAAAGTTCCAAACTCTTTTTATCTTATTATCTGAACTACTAATCTCATCGTTTATAGCCAAACGTTTAGCTTCTTTTATTACTTTGGTTAAAATTCTACAGTAAGTTTTGTAATGTTGTCTGAGAAGCATATTATCAGTATTCCTAACTTTTACATACAATTCCCTTTTATATCTGCAAGATGTTTTAATACCAACTGTAATTCAATTTTAGTTTTGTAGGGAGACACCTTTCGTAAATTTACAAAAATCTTACGTGAAAGTAATTGAATTTATTGTTTACCCCTTTTAATTTATAAACAGTGCTTCAGTCCTCATTGAGAAGTTCATCATTTAATGTTTTTATTGAATTGTTATTTAATGGCCTAACTCTGACAAATCCTTTCTTTTTGTTATTTTCATTTCCCACAACATCCAAAGTAATTATTTCAGCATTATGGTTTGACAATCCATTTTCCATTGGAACTTTTCCATGTATTTCTAATTTATTGTGCTCTACAAAAATGTTATCAATAATGGTACTACTATCTTTTTGTGTTCTAGTTGGGAAATTTACAGTTGATAGAGATTGAATGATCTAAGCATTCCTAGAAGATATTCTGTCTGGTTACATTCTACAGCATAACTTATGTTGAAGTCGCCACAGAGGATAATTTCCCTTTTAGTTCATTATAAATTTATTAGAACCGCTTCAAGTTTATTAAACAATTTATTGAAGTCTCCTGTGGGAGCACTATAAACTGTCAGCACTATAAGATATTTGTTTTCTAATTCTAAATGTATTGCACAACATTCAAAATCTTGTTCTATACAGTATTTACTTACATCTAATGATTTTGTCTCAGTGTTTTCTCTTACATATATTGCTGCACCTCCCATTCTCATCTCTGACCTGCAATAACATGAAGCTGATCTATATCCAATAAAAGGGAGGAGCCATATTTCAGAATACTTCAGATGATGTTCTGTCAGATGTACGATATTTATGTTGAGATTCAATGATTTTTGGGTTTCTTCTTTAGATTTTATCAACTCATCAAGTTTGCTTGAGATACCCCTAATGTTCTGATGGAACAAAGCTATCTTAGACTGACATTCTTTATTTTTGACTGTATATCATTATGTACATTACTTAAATAACTCTTCCTACTCTTGACGTTTGGCCTAAAAAAAGACTGAGTCCTACCACCAATTACCACTGGGATGGGGTTCACATCCAACCTGCCTCTCCTGATGCTACTGGCAATCAGTTGCGTTAGCTTCTGCTTGCCCCAAACAATCAGGTGGAGTCTGTAGTTAAGAAAACTTGTCCAAAACATCCAGTGCTTACCTAATACTACACGCATTTTTCTCGTAAACATCTAATAAAACAACTAACTTAATTTAAAATTTTAGTCATTCATATGAAGGATTTCTGTTAATCTCTAACTTCCAGTTTAAACTTGAAAGATTCTCGAATAGAAATTATTACATTCTCAAGTTCGATAGTATAAAAGTCAGTGGTTGTTTCTATAGCTAGTCCGACAAATAATTTTCGGTATTTTTCCGCTGTAGGCTTCTAAAATTTGTTCTTCATTTTATGTTCAACACAAAATCTCATTAGTAACAAGAGATAACCAGCAACAAATAGTTGAAAACTTGGATAGCGGGAAACACTCTATACGCAGCCACAGCGCCTACAGGCAGGTGACGTCACTAAAGCAATCTCCAATCCCAGAGCGTTTTCTTTTACGTGACATGAGATAAGAAAAATTTTCTTTTTATTTCGCTTTTTTAAATAAAAACAATCCATCTTTCTTTTCACATTTAACAAAAATAGCTTCCAGCATTAATCTACGTGAATGACTACAATTTGTAATGCATTTTGAATATTGTCAAATAGCCTATTGGACCGAGCGTAGCAGGGGAGTGGTTAACGCTCTGGCCTCGCATTCAGGAGGACGCCGGTTCGAATCCCCGTGGACAGCAGTTATTGGAAACTACATCTCGAAGTGATATTAAAAATTTGAAATAACTCATGTGGCATTGGGAAATGTTATTGCTTTACATATTATAATATATTAAGCAGATAATTGAAGACGTGGATTGTAAGTGTATGTTGAGATGAAGAGGTTAGCTCAAGATAGGGAGGGATGGAAAAAGCAAAATAATCGATGACAGAGAAAAAAATTATTACTACCAATAATATATGGATTCAACTGTGTTTTCTTACTCTAGATATGCTTTGAACAAGTGGATTGTTTTTGTTGTTGCAGATTGTCCTACATCATGTGGCTTCTCCCTGCACTGTTGTTGGCTTGTTCAGAGGCGTCAGATGAGCCAACGATCGTCGGTGGTCACGATGTGTCCATTGAGGAGCGTCCGTTCCAGGTGAGTAGTCCTCAGGGCAACGCAACACAAAGACGAACAGCACATCCTTCAGATGACTGATCACTCGAACTCCGACTACGCGCCATTTCAAGGAGCAGGTAAATAGACTCAGTCGGCGTTTCGAACCAAATAATCCACGCGGCTTAATCTTAAATCGACATAATAAGCCGCGTGTGAAAGGCTATTACATTCCACTTCTGACACCAATGTTGTTTGCTGGGGTGAACATCCAGCTGACGATACCAATCATAAAAGTTACTGTACTAGGCCGCTGTGGCTTTTAATATGTGTTTGCAGCGAAAGTTTTCAAACTGGGAACATTCCGTGGTTGATCTATTCTGTCACCTTTATGTTGTCATATGCGGATTCCATTGCGGATTCTAGGAGAGGAATCTATTTTAAGTTTGATATTTGAGCTTCATCAAGAAAATTTAATTATTTCTCCTGCTATTAAACTAATACCGGTATGCTGTTCAATTTTCTATACAGAGACGTGTATTGCTGAGATCATAAATTTTAATATATTTTTCTCGGGCTTCCAGCCGTGTTAATATATCATATTTGCGGGACGTTTCGAAGGCGTCCATCTCTGCCTCCATTCTCAACCAAATGTCAGTGTATAACTGTTTGTTTATTCAGCCGCTGCTACGGAAACGGTGGAAAACAAATACCAACACAACGCGATTACGTCATCCGCTCTTCTGTAACCTGGTCGGCAGCGTTAAAGATGACCTAGGTTTACAAACCCCGGGTGTATATTATATACCATGTGAATGTGGCCGCGGCTACATTGGACAGACGCAGCGATGCATTGTGCAGCGATGTGTAGAGCACGCCAGAAATGTTCGTCTTGGACAAGAAGAAAAATCTGCTGTGGCCGAACATAGTGTGCAAGAAGGTCACACTTTTGAATTTGAAAAAAACAACCATTTTAGCCCGGGTCAAAGATTTTTGGGCCAGCGTTATTACAGAGGCTGTAGAAATAAGATTAACTGATTTATTAGTCAACAGGGACACTGGTTATCAACTCAGTGCGGCCTGGAACCCGGCGATTAAAATGCTGAAACAGTTTCGCGCCGGTAACGAGCAGAAGAGCGGATGACGTAATCGCGTTGTATTGGTATTTGTTTTCCACCGTTTCCGTAGCAGCGGCTGAATAAACAAACAGTTATACACTGACATTTGGTTGAGAATGGAAGCAGAGATGGACGCCTTCGAAACGTCCCGCAAATATGATATATTAACACGGCTGGAAGCCCGAGAAAAATATATTAATATTCAACGCCGTGAAAAATTACGATCCTACATCATAAATTTTGTTAGTTTTAGCTGAGTATATGAATTTAGTGAAGTAAGGTGAAGGAGGTAAGTTCAATCATCTCTCTGAAGGCGAATGAGAAAAGTCGATGTTTCTGAGTTAGCAGCTGAAGGGGTAACTCGCGGTGTGTGCCACATTTCCACTGGGGTAAGCACCGAATGTAAATAATACCAAGGTACCGAAAAACAAAAGGTACGTGTTTTTTGTTGCATCCTGCTTACACGAGAAAAATCTATCGTAAACTTATAGAAATGTTGCGTTATGGAGTGCTTTTTGGTTCTTCTACTTTAGAACGCAGATAACATTCTTAATGGCAAAAAAACAAGCGAAACTTTCTCTTCGAATGTGTCGGAGTCTGCAGTTTATATTTGTCGCACATCACTGTGTGAAAGTACCTCACAGGTGCCCTATATTACTTACCTGCTGGTCAACTGAATGTGCGAATTGTTCATTAATCATTTCTTTCTTGCCCATACATCACGGAGCAATGTTCTGATATCATTATTTGATATAAATGTATATTTAGAAACTTTGTGTTTGGGAAAAAAAACCATGTGTTTACTGTTGGTTTGTGTAAGAAAAATATTGTGCCATAATCCCGACATAAGTGTTTTCTCTCCCTGTAAACATTTACAGTTTAACAGTGGTGACATCTTGCAGGTTGGATTGCTGATAGGAGGACATATACTCTGCGGCGGGAGTATCGTCAGCGAGCGCTTCGTGTTGACGGCTGCCCACTGCGTCGAGTTCGAGGGACCCCTCAACATCACGGTGTACGCCGGCTCCGCACTCTACCTCGACAGCTCTGTGACTGCGGAGGTGGTCGATGTCTTCATACACCCGCTACGCGTCGTAGAGAACAAGACCTATGACGCAGCTCTCATCAAGATCGACCGTGACTTCGTCTACGGTGCGACAATCCAGGTAATTACTATTTGGCGTCTCATGCTTTGAATGACTCAGCACTTTGTCACATTTCACAAAAATACAGCCATTATTGATAAAAATTAATGAGTGTTTGTGTACAGTAAATCTAAGAGGCTGTTCACGAATATGGAATCTCAATTTGTCCAACATATATTGCAGCGGTGGTCGGATTGAGAGAAAAGAGGGGGACCACTTCTTTCAGTTTATCGAGATGGATATTAATTCTATCTGGTTAGCCAGAATCTCGAAATGCTGTAAATTACAGGTTGATAAAATATTGAATTTATTGGGTCTTGTGGCTTTTACATTGCTAGGTATATTTAAATTTAATATTAAACGTAATTCAATGCAAAGCAAGCAAGCAATAAACAGACCTTACAATTTGCCTGAAAAATGCAAAGATCAGATGAAATTAAATATCTGAAGATTACAAATATGAATGTGAAACATCGTGGCATCGCAGGCCAGCAAATAGACGTTAAACACAAAATAAAAATTCCCAGGAGCCAATTAAAATTAAAATAACATTATTTGAATCCAGTTGCAATGAACAAAAAGATCAGTTTTTTTTGATGAAACTGAAATGCCAGCTAGCTCAAGATCATTTGAAAGTTAGAGCAGAGCTCCTACTCCCAGGAGTCGCTTTCGGGTCGGAAAAGCATGGAATCTCGACCTGGCGTCGGAGTACATTACTATGTCGTCGTAGCTGCGTGATGGTCGCGGCATGATATGCCACCGTCGGGTAGCGATCTCACAGATACGGTAGCTCATCCGTGCGGGTGCGCGTGTGTATCTCAGCGTTGGACCACATTCAACCAGCGAGACGACCAGGCAGCGACTGTATCTAATCACATCCGATCGGTAAGACGTCCCGGCAGCAAGTGACGCTTATGGCGTCTTTCTTGCCGCCCAGAAAAACAAGCTCCCCTCTTCCCTGTACAGCGTTCGCGTGACATGGAAAAAGGCTTTGATTTTACATTTGCGCACCCCGTAGCAATTGATTAATCAGCGTACGCCAAAATCACCTGAGTGGGCAAGCGCCGGTTATTCGTCGTTTGTTTTCCGCGCAGCTCGGCTGACCTTGAACCCCCTAGCGTTCGACCGAGGGTACGTTGCCCCTTTGCTCCGACTAACGGGATATTTCCGCTCTCCATTGGTCCCTGCTATTGTGTCCCCCGCGTCTGACCATAGCCAGGCATGCTTTGTCTGCTATTTGAAAGTTCCAAACTTTCCACTGAACGCTAGCATCTTTCACTGTTTTCTCCTTTGTATTAACAATTTTACATTAATAAAAATACAATAATAACTTGGCCGCCCGAGCTTATCATATATAAACTATCTGTGATTTTAATAACCCTAATACATTTATATTTAATGAATAATAAATATGGATATATCAGGTCGCAGCCTATATTCATTGGAGGATGACACTGTCATACTACAATATATGTTGTACAAATTAAGATTCCATATTTGTGAACAGCCTCTTAGATTTGCTATAGACAAACAGAAGCAAACGCTCATCAATTTTGATCACAAATGACTGTATTGTTTTGAAATGTGACAAAGCGCTGCAATACTCAAAGCATATATAACGTCGGGTCCACACGGGAAAGATCCGTAGTCGGGTTGAATGGATTTCCCAATCTAGGTAGATGGCTCACTAGTGGAGGTAGGCGGTTGATATACCTCGTACGGTGAGCAGTAACTACGAGAACACTAATAGTCCAAGGATCCAGTTTATTAGACTCAGTCTCACAATACGCAGTGACAGAGTGAGGTTCCCTTCCTGGCGGGCAGCGTGATTTTGCCTGCTGCTCACTCTTCCCTTCCTTATGAAGCCGTCTTGTAGTTCTCTCTGTCGTCACTGCGGTGCTCACGTGTTGCTCGCCTGTGCCTGTAGCGCCATCTGGTAGCGTGATCCCATACTCCAGACCCGACCCACACTTACACCCAGATATATATATATATATATTATTTAAGTTACAAACTACTGTTTCTCCTTCAAGTTCTCACTTTATCTTCATGTACCATTACTGTTATGAATTGGCAAACTAGTACTGCTGGTGAGATCTGGTCGGACCACACCCTACGATATCAGAAGCTACATATTGGCTAGCGCCATCTTTTTTTTCTCATCGATCATATTCTCGCCGTGCCAATATGGATAGTCCAACGATATTCTTGTATGGTTACATATATGTTAATATAAATCGCCACGAAAACTGTTCATCTGCAGGCTGGTTCTCAATCAGATGAAAGATACACTGATCAGCCAAAACATTATGATCTCCTACTTCTTACTATATTGGTCTACCTTACGAACGCAATATAGCCCCGATTCAGAGTGGCAAGGATTCTACAAGTCCTCGGTATGCCTCCAGAGGTAGCCGACACCAGATTTCTACGCACTGGTCACGAAATTCCCTTAAATTGCGGGACGGTGGTTTGTGGGCGTGGCGCTGGGAACGAGCATCTCGGAAACGGAGAGGCTGGTAAGCTGTTCGTGTGCTACTGTAGTGAGCATCAATGGAAAGTGTTTGAAGGACGGTGAAACCACGAGTAGGCGACAATGTGGCGGACACATCACTACATCACAGAAAGTGGATGTCGGAGCTTGCCTCCTTTGTAAAGCAGAAGAGGGGGGGGGGGTGGCTCTGAACTACTTGTGGAAGCGCCAGAATTATACTCTTCCGTCAGATCATACATTTTCCATACATGCTCACTACAGTAGCACATGAACAACCAACCAGCCTCTCTGTTTCAGATATGCTCGTTCGCAAGAGCGGCGCACACAAACAGCAGGCCCGTAATTTAAGGGAATTTCGTGACTTGTGCGTAGAAATGTGATGTCGGATACCTCTGGAAGCCTAGAAAGGACTTGCTACGAACAATGCTGCTGCATTGCGATAAAAATGTGGACCAATATGGTTGTAAGTAGGTGGTTATAATGTTTTGGCAGATGAGTGAATTTTATATAGTTACAGGTAATTTATGTTTTCACCCAATGAAAATAGACAGAATTTGTGGTGGCATATTTACCGTATGTTACAGCCCATCGCGCTGGCCAGCCAAGTCCCGAGTAACGGCTCGCTGGTCACCGTCTCTGGGTGGGGAGATCTGGACAGAAACAGAACGAGCCCGTCAGTTCTGCAGGCAGCCACGGTCACCTTCATCGACGACGAGAGCTGCTCGGTGCTGCTTGGTGTCCCGGGAGATAAGACACCAGAGTTTATATTATGCACGTTCACGGCGGGCAAGGGACCGTGCCATGGAGACAGCGGCGGACCGCTCACAGACAGTTCCGGGCAGTTGGTGGGCGTCATCTCATTAATATATGGAGGTTGCGGCTCGAGGATAAAGCCGTGTGTCTACACCAGCGTGCCCCACATACGCGGCTGGGTCCTGGAAACCATCCACAACCACACAACAAACACTGAGGAACACTAATCTAGTACACGACAACTTACATGTACGCGACGTATATACTGAATTGACAATAAATGTATGAAATATTTACAGAAAACGTTATTTGTCTTGCTAATTTAGAACCTCTTAAGAACGTTTGAGGAGCGATGAGCAGTATAGTGAGCGGAGGCCGACTTTGGGACAAAAGTTCTTAGGCCGGCCACCGAAAAGATTCCACTCGTCCGTGCGACTAACATGGCAGGCAATTCGAATAGATCAATGACGGTCTAGGTCACATAACGTCACAGGCGCGGGGGATAAAAATCGACCAATGGGATAATTTGGCGCCAATGGCAGGGCGTAATCACCGAAAGTGGAAATTCCTAGCCCCTGGAACATTTTCTGTCTTTGCCTCACTCGATAATCAAATGGCGCCCCACGAACAATGGAAATTGCCATGAGGTCATAGATCAAGGCGCGATGCCGCCAATGAGAGGTCACGAATATTGTAAAAACCCCAGACCGAAGGTTTACATTTTCTGTCTCTTTCTAGTAGCAATCATGAAATCCCATTAGCGTCAGATGTTTGCACAGGTGCGCGCTGTGTCTGGTGTGTTTGCACAGGTGCGTGTGCCATCGCGAAACCACCCGTCTGAAGTGCTCGCTCAGTCCCGTTACCGTCACGTCGAGAAAGCATGCGCCATGTGCGACAGCACAGGTATATAGAAATATTTCAGTCCCCAACGAAACACATTAACATATTGCTTTTGTTGAAGTAGACCGATTTATAAATGAATGATATTTTACGAGCAAACATCGAATATCCTTCCAGCCATCTAGATTTGTGTTACTGAAATGTTCCTAAAACACTCATAAATTAGGGGATACAGGCATTGGTGGCTGTTCCGTAGGTTATACTTGCCTCTTTATCTTTACACAAGCAGTTTTCAGCTTGACCCAGGATTCATCAGGATCTCAGCTAATATCGCTGTCTGAAAAAAAATATCAACAAGAGGAATTATTACGAGTTCAATGTAGTTATTACATGCAAATTTTTATAAGCGGCACTAAGAAATAACAAACTCTTGAGGTAACCAAATTCCTATTCAACATTATGTATTTTAAAAACTAAAATCAGTACTTTTGTTTCAGAGCCGACGGTAAACCCAGCTTCAGGCGTTCTAATTGAATAAAAACTTTGATTTAGACGATTTGAATTTCGTTTAAAAAAACGAAATGAAAAAAAAAACAGTGTAACTACGCTGTATAAAACGGTAAAACATCTAGGAGAATGTCCTTGAGATGCTGTTTTGTGGTGAATTCATGAAATAAACTATCATTTGATTAAGCGAGAAACTTTCCGATATCACTAACAAATAACATATTAACTACTTAGCTGGTAACAGAACATTTCCCATGCCACCAAGTTCCTACTGTGCAAATACTATTAATCAATCAATTCCTGGCGATACAGTACTCCAAAACTCCATATACGATATTCCCTTCAAAATTCGTAGCGTATAGTAGAAATATTCCACACAACTCACCATATAATTCCATTTTCCATTACTAGCATAAAATAGTACTGGAAATCAATTCCATTGTATTATTCACCGTATTATTCAAAACCCCAACAAAATCATATCCTTAGTTTATGTGTGAATTCTGTTCTTTAAAACGAACAGACATTAAAAATTCCTTCAACAACGAAGATATGGAAAACATACCCACTTTTCCATATCGTGTTGAAGCAGAGATGGGTTGATTCGTTATGAACCAACATAATCAATAGCTAACGGCATAACTCATGAATTTCAGCTGCAATTCCAATATTTTATACAATTTATTAAATTGGACGCAGGATGTTTCTGAACCTGAAACAGACGAAACACAAAAACGAAAATCCAACCTTATTATTAATCTCAAAGAGTTTGTTCTGATATAATTCTAATAATGTTTTATGGTTGTGTAACCTCCAAGAATTAAGAGTTCCTCATTTATGGTAAGAAACTGGTCACTTCCAACAAAAGTAATCTATTTTTATTAATGTATTTGCCACAGCTGCTCACGCTTAGGTGGCAATTCCATTTCAAGCTAATTACCCTTCTTATTTTATTTATTTAATTATCTTCTATAATTTGAGTGCTAAATTCCTGTCCCATCTACTTTTGCGATTTCCAAATCATAATCTTAAATTCATTCAGCGTTCTTGGTAAATAACTTCACTTGGCAATTTTTTTCAAATCCCTGATACCCTTACCCATAAAAGAAAATTTTTCCACTCCTTTGCGCAGGAAATCTAGGGCCACTTTGTGATCAAGGTCATCTTCCCTCTTCCGTGCACTATTCATAATTCTTCGACCATCGTCCCCGAAGCTCCCGTCACCAACATATGCCCTGTACATTCCCAGCACTCTCTTCACCATCCTCCCATCCTCCAATCACTCCCAATCCAGCTCCTTTATCACATCAGATAATGACTGGGTCCTGCGATAGTTTCTACAAAACAAATCTAGACTGCTCTTCTTTGCACCCCCTCCAACTCCTGTATTTGAATAACCTCAAATGTAGGGCATAAAATACACCACCATATTCAACCAATGGTGTGACCAAAGTTTTGCAACCCAAATCCCCGACTTCTCTGGTACATCCTTTCATTCGCCTCTCCAGTAAATGCAGGATTTTGTAAACTTTTCCTATTACCTGCCCAATGTGCCCTGCCCAGTTTAGTTTTCTAACGTTATGCCAAGTTATTTACACTTCAAGCTTTAAACAAGCAATTATGAACCCACCATGTAATCATTTATTATTATTATTATTTGTTTGTAATCAGTCTCTCGACTGGATTGATGCAATCCTCCATCCCTTCCTATCTAGCGCTAACCTCTTCATCTCAACATACCCCTTACAACCCACGCCCTCAATTATCTGCTTCATATATTCTAATCTCTGCCTTCCTCTACAGTTATTAACTTCGACTATTCCCTCCACTAACAAATGAACGAATCCAGCATGTCTCAAAATATGACTTAACTGCCTGTCTCTTGTATCAACGGCGTTGTGGCGGGCTTAGTTTCTGACCTCGTCAAAATAATCCTGTCACTAAACTGTTCATAATAACTCAGACATTCCCTACTCTCTTATTCATTACAAATCCTTAATTAATCTTTGTTTTTTATCTGTGTACCTAATAAGCTGACCCTTATTGCCATTTATCTTCATTCCATGCTGACCTACCCATTTAGATGTTCTGTCTAGGTCACCCTGCAACTGTTCAGTCTTCTGTGGTTTGATGCTATTATGTAGCATTCTGTCATCTGAAAATAATCTAAATTCTGAGTGTAAACCATCAATACAATCATTTATTAGAATAATGAACAGCAACGGTCTTAGTACAGTACCGTGTGGCACTCCCATATTTACTTTCACCTCTTTTGATAATGTCTTACCTTTTCTAACACTTTGCTTTCTCGCTCCTAAGAATTCCTCTACCCAGCAAGTAACTTTTTCATCCAGTCCAATAGTTTTCAGTTTATTTAAAACCATTTTGTGGGCCACTCTTTCAAATGCCTTAGCAAGATCTAGTGCCACACTATCAAGTTGGCCTCCCTTGTCCAATTCATGCAAAATATCTTAATGTAATCTGTACTCTCCATATAATCTCTTCTCTTAATGTAGTCTATGTGCTTTCCAGTTTCTTTCCTTACATTTCATCACTCTCCATCAATTTACATTCCACTCGGCCTGTAATATTTTCAAGTCTTATTTGTCAGCTCTCCAGATTCAATTCTTGATCACATGGGCAACAACCACTTGAAAAATATTTTTGATATGGTTGACGAAACTGTTCCCACGCCAGCACCAACTGTCGGTTTTATCATTTGTGAAGTTATTACACTCCATTTATTAAATATACAGCCATCATAGATTCACGAATGGGAAGAATAATTTTTTTTTTTTTTTTTACCTCACGTTATTAAATAATTACGATTTCTCACCACCAGGTTTCAGTGTCTGGAATAACATGTGATGACGGTAACAAGAAAACCTTTTTCGTCCTTATTTACTCGCCATTTTGAACTATTTCATTGTTCCTGCTAAATTGGTCAACTTTTTCCGTGGTAAGTACAGACGAACCCAAAATGACCCTGTCTTTAATTTGATAGACTCCCGTATCGAAAGAAATGATAAATTGCTGCAGGGAATTTTTTTTTAAATTAGACTTTGATACATTCAGGTTTCAATTTATTACTTTTTTTTACAAGTGTTGTTGTAATTGCGTATTCATTGTCTACACGTCGTGCTATTCAGTAGCTCGTTTTCAGTGGTACACGCAATCAACCGACGCTCTAGGTGTGTAACAGATCATGCAGTATTTTTTAAATCCCAGTGACAATTTCACGAGACTCATGCTAAAACAATAACTTGGTCGCATCAGGATTAACGGTTAAAATCTCCACTGTCTTCATAGAAGATGTCAGTGCGCCATAAGAATTTAATATTACCAGCAACAGGACACGCGTCGATCAGTTCATTGATTCAGCGCCGTCAAGGCCTCGTAATATATATCAGTGCGGCATAAAAACTCAATATCACCACAAGATTTACGTACGTCTATTAAAATCCAAGGTCAGCCCGCCACGTGGTCGAGGTCTCACGGGCACGGTGTCTGGCGCTAACTGATCTGGTGCAAATTGGTAAAAAATTTTCATCACTGTGGACTCGTGGAGTGGTGGTTTTCACGTAATTTAATTTCGGCAAGTATTTTGAACTTTAAGAAATTTTTCAGGGAACGTTTCATCAAATGGAAGGATGTAACAAGCACAGTGTAGTCACGGTGGGAAGGGTTCCAGAAGATAATAATAAAAAAACGACGTATTTATTTTTTCTGTTGACTGTACCTACTGATGAAGAAATGAAATGCTGTACAAGAAAGTAGGGGGCACTTTGCGGGTAGTGACAAATTCTTTGCCGAGTTGGTGGTGCGGGAGGCGAAAAACTGGGGTCAGGTTTTTTTTTTTTCTTCTTCTTCTTCTTCTTCTTTACTGCAATTAGCTTTCCGAGTACGGACTAGCTTCGCTACGAGCGAAGATAAAACGTAGTTCTCGAAAGATCTGCGCAGCCCTTCCCGTCTGCCTCAAGTGGCAGTGGCGGAAGCAAACCAAAACAGAAAAAATAGAGTTTATGACGACAATTACCTGAAAGAAGAGATTCCAATTAGTAAATGATTCGGTTATTTGGGTCTCAAAAATATTTACTACCTTACTTGTTACGTTTACCCCCAGAGCAAGACTTGGCGACCTCCCTGCAAGTCGCGACCCACAGGGTGAAGAACTCTGGTTTAAAGCAGTTGGTAAATTGTTCACAGTTACGTTTGTTGTTAGAATTAGTTTACCAGAATTAACCTTGAAGCATGGTGTTAATTTTATCGAAATCCTTTCTGTTGGGGATCAACAAATTTCAGACTTGGGAGAGATTATTCAGAGCATCTTCACGCTCATTGTTCCACACTGAACCTTTTTTCCTTTTAACAAGAAGGATCGTATGTTGGAATACATTTCTTTTTTATATTTTTTCTGTCATTTTTAAAATTATTTTCAGTCTTTCAATGCTGTGCATCTGTATCCGGACAGCTTTCATCCTAATGTTTTTGAGGATAAATTTCATTTTTTCTGGCGTTTATTATTTCCCTTGGACTATTGGTTCCCCATAAACGATTAGGAAACTTTCTGCTGTTGATTAGGAGAACGTTTAAGGAAAAAAGGGATCCCTACATATATGTATATTTATTTTTCTTTGAAATGTCATCTTTTTCAAGTAGTAGCTGTGATATCTTTAGTTTGATAGAGTGTTCTAGCAGCTCTGACCGTGGACGTTGGCGAAATGGAGTATCTTTGGTTGTTTAGTGGTTGCTCAGAAGTTTTCAATGTCGCAGAGAGAAGACAGAAGCTGAAGGCAAAAGGAAAGACTGTCTGTTTTTTTTATTTGGAAGAGGATTAATGTATAGAAAATCAAATGTATTACTGCATGTTGAAAAATAAATGTTAAGCCAGGTATAAGCTGCCAACTTCTACAGCTACTCTATTTACGACTAATATATGGGCAGTAAGATAAATCTTATATATATATATAAAAATAGAGGTGTTTTTTCCTATATTTCAGTTTTCAGCCACCACTACCTAGCACAAATCACTGATGTTTGTGGGTGGAAGTAGCATGGAGTTTCCTGTCGTGCACAACGTTGGCCGAAAGCCGATAGCTGTGGGGATGTGGGAGATATAATGATTAAAGTTGGTCAGTGCAGGGCGTTTTCATATTTCGACCAAAAATTCGTATCTCCGTATACTTCTCTTTCCTGCCACAACTACATAACATAGACCTTTGGTGTTTTGTGTGTGGTAGTAGAATCGTCTTTCCTGTCGTGCACTATGGTTGTTCGATGTCGGTAGCTATGGGGGTGTGGGAGAAATGGGGGTTGAAAGTGGTCGACCTGTGGCAATTTCATACTTCTGCCAAAGACAAAAGTGTCATGGTGTATCACTTTTCAGCGAAAACTATCTATCACAGATCTCTGGCGTTTGTGTGTGGTAGTAACACAGAGTCACCTTTCGATCACAACAGCGGCCGAATTTCAGAAACTGTGGTTGTGTGGGAAATATGGTGGTTGTAAGTGGCCGACCAAGGATATTTTCGTATTTCGACGAAAGGCATGTGTCTCCGCAGATTTCACTTTTCTGCCACGACTACATAGCGTAGAGCATTGGTGTTTATGTGTGGTAGTAGAATCGTGTCTGTTGTCGTGCACTATGGTTGTTAGATGTCTGTAGCTATGGGGGTGTGGAAGATATGGGGGATGAAAATGGTCGACCTGCGGCAATTTCATCTTTCTGCCAAAGACGCATGTGTCACGGTGTATCACTTATAAGTGAAAAGTATCAATCGCAGATCACTGGCGTTTGTGTGTGGTAGTAACACAGAGTCTCCCATCGATCACAGCGTTGGCCGAAATTCGGTAACTGTGGGAGTGTGTGAGATATGGTGTTTGAAATTGGTCGATCATGAATATTTTCGTATTTCATCCAAAGACTTGTGTGTATCCGTAAATTTTACTTTGCTGCCGGAACTACATCGCGCAGAAGACTGGTATTTGTGTGTGGTAATAGTATCGAGTCTCCCATCGTGCACTATGGTGGTTAGATGTCTATAGGTGTCAATATGAATTTTTTACAATCACGAACGAAGTCGTGGGTACCAGCTAGTATTTATAAAAAATCTTACAACCGTCATAACATATGTTCTGGGGTCTTCTTTTTTTTTTTTTTTTTGCTTTAGCGCTTTACAATTTTGATTGGCCTATTATTATTACTCCGCGATTCACTAAAAGTGTGTGACGGAGGGTGCATTGCACCTATCCGAAAGAGTAATAGGTTGAAAGGGATATACGGGATGTGGCAGGAGGCGCCCATGGGCTATTGTGAGGAACCATCCCAGCATTCGCATGGAGTGCTCCGGGAAAACCACGGAAAACCCAGACCAGGATGGCCGGAGTGCTTTATCGAAAGCTACTCCTGTCGGATTTTAAGTTTACTCGCGCCGTAAATCCTTCCTATTCCATTCCCTAATCGCTCGTGGGAAAAATGAGTACAGAAATGAATTGGTTCTGGCCCGGATTTCTCTTATTTTACCTTCGCGGTCATTCCGAGATATGAATGTTGCTGGTAGCAATATTTGCTGGCTGTCATTCCGAAATACGTCAGTCGTGAATTTTCCAATTAACTTCTGTCGAGAGCAACGCGTTCGGTGTTCCATGTCTTCCCAACCTAACTCCTTCAACATCGCACTTACGCTTTCCCTCCAACTATATATACCTGTCACGAATCGGGCGGCTCTTCTTTGGACCTTCTCTAACTCCTCCATTAACCCCTTTTGATGGGGACCCCATACATAACTCCAATATTCTAAGTGAGGACGTACTAGTGACTTGTATAAAATCAATTTAACTTCCGGAGTGCATCGATCTAAATTACGACCTAGAAACCTGAGCATACGATTTTCGTTCCCTGTTACATTCTCGATGTGCTCATTCCACGACAAATTATTACGAATTGTTACCCCTATAAGGGGTTCGAAAAGCATTTGATTGAATGATCCATAAAACCCACTAAATTAGTCAGATACCACTGAATTTGATAAAAAAAAAATTAAGCATTGGGGTAGTGGGAGCTAATACCGCAAGGTTCAACATGAATACACATTTTCTACCACGGTAACCACTGAAATTATAAACATTAGTTATGAGTTAACTTTTATTCAGGTACACAACAGAAACTCCTGCTTACAGTGAGCTGCTTCATATTCCCCACAACAGAATCTGATACTTAATACTAACTGTTACAACTGCCCGTCGACTTGTACTTATCTGAAATTAATATTTTAGTATTTAATTAAATTTGCAATGTATCACACGCTCCGGTGGAAATATCTCCACACACGTATCTTCCCCATTTCCTGCACCCACCTACACTTACCCTCTACAAATTATAACTTTAAATTCTTTCAGCGTTTCGGTAAATTATTCATAATCACTCTTGTTAACTTTATTCCAATTCCTTACACCTCTTCCTACACCCTTGCGCCTGAAATCGAATGCCAGCTTGTAGTAACGATCATCTTTTCCCTTCCATGTATTATTTTTAATTCTTTCACCAATATCTCTCCACGCCTCATCACCAATATATGTCTTGTACACTACCATGACCCTCCTCACCCTCCTCCTTTCCTCCAGTGAATCCCATTGCAGCTCTTTTATCATATCGTTTACTGATCGTGTACTATGGCAATTTCCAAAAACAAATCTATCAGCTCTTTTTTGCACCCCTTTTAACTCCTGTATTTGACACCCATAATGTGGGCCCCATACTACACTACCATATTTGAGCAATGGTCTGACCAAAGTTTTGTAACCCAATTCCGATACTTCTCTCGTACAACCCCTCATCACTCTCTCCAACAAGTGCAGAATTTTGAAACCTATTCCTACTACATGTGCAATGTTTCTTGCCCAGTTCAGCTTGAATTCAAATGTAGTCCCAAGATATTTACATTACAAGTCTTCAACAAGCAATTTTCTCCTAACTACAATCAAAATTAACTTTGCTTTTTATTTATGTATCTCATAAGCTTACTCTATTTTGCATTTATCTTCATCCCATGTTTACCAACCCAACTAGATATCCTGTACAGATCACCCTACAGCTGTTTTGCAGTTCTCTACCGTTTTAATAATTTATATAGCATTATGTCATCTGCAAACAATCTAATTTCTGATAGTAAACAATCCACTCAATTATTCATTACAATAATGAATAGCAATGGTAAAAATACACTACCATGTGGCACACCCATTTTTACTTCCACTTCTTTTCATACTGCATTTCCTACCCTAACTTTCTGTTTTCTGCCTTTTAATAATTTTAATTCAATGTAAAACCTTTCATTCTCAAGTAAGTTTCGGATGGTTTCTGTCCTTTGTTAGTCGTCACAGTTTGTACATAAGAGCTGGTCTATACGTTGTCATACGCTGCACAGACATCCGGCAAAACCAGTCCTGTTGTCAACACTCGCTCGATGTAATGAGTTAGGTTGAGGGGTTGTGGGGTGCGGTTTTTCTTAGTTCCCAAACCCGCTTACTAGTGAATCAGTTTCCGATTCGATTGAGCACCAATAATATGACAGTAACTTTTGTCTTCCTGTGTATCTCAGATATCTGTTTATCTCAAGGACAGCTGTGATAAAAGGGAAAAAGAGTGCATTATTTGGGATTTACAAAGCAGCCTGTAATTTATTTGGAACAGTAGACCAGAAACAACAACCGGTTTATGGAACATGATAAGTAAAAAAAAAAAAGTAGAAAAACAAGAAAATGTACTTACATAATTTATTGGCACCCATTTTGGTAATAAATCTATAAATTGAGAAGGAAGAGAACGGATATATTAGTGTGTGCGTTATTTGCTTCATAATAATACATTAAACGTTGTACGGATGCTTTAGTAATTAAGATTATCAGCCACAAGACGTGTAGAACATTACAGATAAAACGCTCAAACTTTATGGCAAATGAAGTCAATAAAATGGACTCAAGATAAAATGAAGACTCGGTGGGAAGTAATAGGCAAGTCAATTTTATAAACTTGAGAAAAGGCAAACTTAATGTTTAAAGTTTCATGTCATTAGTATATCCACTTTTACAATAATTGAGATTTCTAAAATAATACATCTTAATTTCAGGGAACGTGAAATCAGAGTTTCTTCCACCTAATTTCTCCCTAGTGTGAAGTAATTCTGCTAAATCTCATCAAACGTCCCTCTGAAATTTGAGAAAAATAGGCAAGTCAGGTGAAACAGGTTCGTTAATACTGTAAATATTTTGAGTTAACAAACATACGACCGGATGTAGTGCCTACGCAGTGGCGGTACACACATCGCTGAAATTTAGTCGTGGTGCATCTCACTACAGCATCAGAATGGCAAAACTTCATCAGCCTTTGTAAATCTTTAAATATGATGCTGGTAATCGGCAAGCAACTAGAATAAAGTTCGAAGTATAATACGACAAACGGAATATTACTAAACTATTGTGCAGTGTACATGTTTTCTGAAGTTCAACGTACCATTTTAAGCTGGAGGTGGAAGTTTAAACAGCCAATCCTCCGATGGTTGACAATGTCGTGGTGTCCATATTTTATGAATACTATTTCTATTGAGTTTTGTTTTTACATTTATATAATTTGTTTATTTATCACTCATTTCTTATACATCCAGTTTAACACATCTTCTTGTTGTCACTACAACGCAACTACCATTCATTGCTACTACTACTACTACTACTACTAATTTGCATAAATTGTAGACTTAGGTCTAAGAAGTAACTCTGAAAGGAGCTCAACTGGGGACGAATGGAATGCATTATAGACCGAAGTAATGAAAGCTGGTAAAGAAACATTAGGCTTTAGGGAATGAGCTGCCCGAAAACCTTGGATCACAGAAGAAATTTTGGAACTGATGGATCAGAGAAGAAGGCTTAAAAATGCTCAAGATGATGCAGGAAGGTACAGACAATTTAGAAATCAAATAAACAGGAAATGCAAAGAACCAAAATAAAGATGGCTACAAGAAAAGTTTAAAGAAGTGGAAAAGGATATGATCGTCGGTAAAGTAGAGGTGTCACATAGGAAGATCAAACAGAATTTTGGGGAAATCAAGAAAAGACGTATAAACATTAAAGCTGCTGATGGGAAACCTCTTTTAAGCTCAGACGATAGAGCTAACCGGTGAAACGAATACGTAGAGAAACTGTTTGATGGAGTTGATTTGAACGTGTTGGAAAAAAGAAGTTGATGTAGACATTGATGACTTAGGTGATCCTGTTTTGAGGACAGAATTTGATAGAGCTTTGAATGATTTGAAATCAGATTAGACAGTTCGAATTGATGAGATTCCTGCAGAACTGCTGAAATCGCCAACGACAAGAAGGAATCCAACGATTATTCAAACTTATATCAAAAAGTTATCAAATATGAGAAATTCCAACTGATTTAAATAAAAATATCTTCACATTTCCGAAGAAAGCACAAGCCGACAAATGTGAGAATTAACGCACTATAAGTCTAGCATCACATGCTTCAAAATTAATGACCATAATAATATACAGCAGAATAGAATGTCTAGTAAAGGGTTTAATAGGTGAAGAGTTGTGGGTTTAGGAAAAATCGCCGTACAAGAGAGGCAATTCTGTCATTAAGATTAATATTTGAAGAGTGGATCAAGAAAAACAAAGGTTTACTTTACGCTGTTTGTTAATCTAGAAAAGCTTCTGATAATGTTAGGTGAGACAAGATGTTTGAAGTCGGCTCTAAAATACCAAGAATTTATAAGAATCAAATAGCTGTAATAAAAGTAGAGAATCATGAGAGACATGCATCAGTTAAAAAGAGTGTGAGACAAGGTTGTAGTCTATTCCCATTAATATTCAACTTGTATGTAGAAGAACCAGCGAAGGAAGTGAATTAAATATTTGAATGTGCCATAAGTGTTCAAGGGGGAAAAAACCAGTATTCTACGATTTACTGACGACATTGTCTTGTTAGCAGAACAGACTGAGGATACTGAGAAGTTACTGACTGTCTTCAACACAATACTAATGGGATATTTTGGTCTAAAGATAAACAAAAGAAAGACTAAAGGGATGAAATGTAGCAGAAATTATTGCAATAATAGTAGATTAAATATGAACATTGGGTCGAATGCGATACAAGAAGTTAACGAATTTTGCTATCTAGGATGTAAAATTACAATAGACGGCTGAAGCAGGAATGATGTTAAAAGCAAAATAGCACTGGAAAAAAGAGCCTACATCTAAAAAAAGAAATCTTTAGTTTCAAATACTAATCTCAGGTCTCAGAAAGAAATTTTTTTAAACTCTATGTGTGGAGCACAGCACTTTATGGCAGCGAAGCTTGGAACTTACCAGAAATAAGGAAGATTGGATCGTTTGAAATCTGGAGGATGCTGGAAATTAAGTGGACTGACAAAGTGAGAAATGAACGAGTTTTGGAAATGATGGGTGAGGAAAGAAATTTGTGGAAGAAGCTCTCAGAAAGAAGAGACAGGCTGGTAGGTCATATTTTAAGACATTGGTTAACTTGTTAGTGGAGGGAACAATCAAAGATAAAGACTGCAGAGGAAGACAGAGATTAGAATATATGAAGCAGATAATTGAAGAAGTGTGTTGTAGGGGGTATGTAGAGATGAAGAGGTTAGCACAAGATAGGAGGGGATGGAGGATTGCATCAAACCAGTCGATAGATTGATGACAGGTAAAATACCATGAAAATTTATCTAAATAAAATTTGTGCCCGCATTTTGCTAGATGTAAAAAATTAAAGTTGAAATTAGTAAATGGAAAAAAGTAGTCAGGTACAGGAAAGGGGAAAATGAGTGTGTATATACATTTCCATCCGGTTGCAGGTGGTCCATCGCAATTAAGACAAATTGGGAAAGAAAAACAACTATTGCGTCACATGGTGCGTTATTTAGTTTCTACTTTTACATTAAATATTGGACGGATATATTAGTAGTTAAGATTATCAGCCACAAAACATATAAAACATTAAAGATAAAAGGTTAAAACTGTATGCAAAATAAGTCAGTATATTGGACTCTACATCAAAACTAATTTACATTCAAAATTTTATAACGGTAATCATTTCGTTCTTTTAATGCCGGTATCTATAGAAACAATTAGACCTATACGCAAAATTATGCAATTAGAATCGTAATGGCGGCCGTGGTCATTAAACTGCCGCCTCTCGACTGCAGCGCCATATTCTGTGTGGTGTCATCTGGAAGCTCCTATAAGAGTAGGAAAGACCGACGACACGGACCAGTCGGCCAAAAGTTTCAGTCCAGAGAGAAGTTCGCCAGACTCCAGGTAAGAATACTGCTCTCTGATTGGCGGTAACTAACTAAACCATCAAGCAGATTACACCGCGGTGAATCTGTAAATCTTCTCAAACTTCATTTTCACTTTCTTGAAGATGAATTTCATCCACGATCAACTGATTCGGCAGAATTCCCAAGAGATCTTCAAGCTTCAAATTAGCCAGAAAACCTACGATTACAATTCATTTTCACTTCGTCACACAGGTGTGTTTTAATCCCTACTGCATTCTCAAGTTTGTTTCTGCGCTGTGTACGTGAAATATTCGGGGTGCTTATGGGGGCATCTATTAATTACATGGGGTGAAATAGGCGAGGGAGTTCCGTGGCCTGGAATTGGGGGGGTGGGAGGGGTAACAGGCTAAATTTCACCAAGGGTGGGCGAGGAAGGGAGATAGACGGAAATTTCACGTAAATTAAGTAATCAGACTGACGACGTTCAGGGCCTTGGAGAAGTCATTGTTAAACATGTGATACGCCATAGTAAGAGTTAATGCTGGTTCAAGGCATCTGATTGTTGTTTTTATTTTTTCTTGTGTTTCCAGTTTTCTAATAAAGTGCTAAAACTGAGTGACATGAATTTCGAGTAACGGTGTGCTATCCAGTTTTGCTTCAGACTGGGTCTCAGTACAACAGAAACTTTTGCTTAACTTAGGCAGGCCTACCATAAGGGCCCTCGGACCAAGACCTCCAATGAAATTGTATTTTAAGAATTATTTATAGTAAATAAGTTTAGTAAATATAGTTTTGTATATTTTTCTCTTAATAAACTGTGATTTTGTGTAAATGAACCTTGTTTTATGGATATCAGTTATGTAAATGCGATGTGATATGGTCAAAAACAGTACTCTGCATGAAAAATTGATTACACTAACTAATAGAACTAACCTCTTTGGTGAAGTGAGCTCTGATTGTGTGTGTAAACTGCTGTGCACTAAACCTGCAATAACCTCGTCATCAGCTAAGTTTTTACAATCTAAATTAGTATAAAGCTTTCAGTTATAAAGTAAATAGTTAGGACTATTGTTAGTGAGACAAAATACAAACATTTTTCACTCGGTAACAGAGCCTCGAAAATCGCGTATTATTAGTGGCGAATACTCATTTCTTTTACGCTAGTTTTTTGATTTAGAAATAAGCTGAAAGCTAGATAGTTAAATTAGGTAAAGTAAATTGTTATTAAACTTTTAGGTATATCGAATTTAACATATCAAATTTCTTTTATAACTAAAAAAATAAGTGCTACAGATTCGGATTGTTGTCGATTGTTGTTGAGTCATATTTAGAATTTTGTTTTGTCTGAAATAAAAAGTTTGTTATTTTTGTTAGTATTAAAGTATAAAAATAATACGGCAAATAAATACAATAAATAATAAATATCTGACTTCTAGTTCCATAGTATCGATTCAAAAATCAGTTGTAAATATAACTTCGTAAATCGTAAGATACATTTATTAATAATTATTAATTATTAAACCTGTTCTGGCTGAACTATAATTGCGTTTAATTGCCATCTAACACACTCAAATAAAAAACTTCCTAGCTTTATTATATAAAAACTTTCATATATATATATATATATAAAATTCAACAATTAGTCGAGTATAGCGCCTATCATGTTTAATAAAAACATTAAAAATATAGTATAAACTTTATTAGACTACTTTATCACATAATTTTAACGTTTGTTTAAAATGTGTCCAAAGTATTTGGGGAAAATCATGATTCGAAACTGTGTCGCATACCGTAGGTGGGTTGTAGTTGGTGTAAGAAGTGGTTTCACTGGGCATGTGGGGATGAGAAAACGGGGGAAATAAATGAGGCTCTCTCATGGTTTTGTTCAATTTGTATTAGGAATTATTATCATTATTATTACTCCGCGATTCACTAATGTGTGTGGCGGAGGGTGCATTGCACCTATCGAAAAGGGTGATCGTTTGGAAGAGATATGCGGGATATGGCAGGAGGCGCCCATGGGCTATTGTGAGGAACCATCCCAGCATTCGCCTGGAGTGATCCGGGAAACCATGGAAAACCCAGATCAGGGTAGTCGGAGTGCTTTATCGAAAGCTACTCCTGTCGGATTTTAAGTTTACTCGCCCGGTAAATCCTTTCTATTCCATTCCCTAATCGCTCGTGGGAAAAATGAGTACAGAAATGAATTGGTTCTGTCCCTGATTTCTCTTATCTTACCTTCGCGGTCATTCCGAGATATGAATGTTGCTGGTAGCAATATGCTTTCCCTCCAACTATATATACCTGTCACGAATTGGGCGGCTCTTCTTTGTACCTTCTCTAATGACTCCATTAAACCCTTTTGATGGGGACCCCCTACAGAACAACAATATTCGAAGTGAGGACGTACTTGTGACTTGTATACAATCGATTTAACTTCCGGAGTGCATTGATTTAAATTACGACCTAGAAATCGGAACATACGATTTGCTTTCCCCACTACATGCTCATTCCACGACAAATTATTACGAATTGTTACCCCTAGGTATTTAGCGGAATCTACAGTTCTAAGGACAGTACCATTAACTGTATATTCAGAGCTAAATGGTGTCACCTTTTTACTTACACGCATGACTTGGCACTTTTTAGCGTTTAACTCCAATTGCCATTCTTTACACCACACAATTATTTTCATAATATCGTCTTGTAACAAAGCGCAGTCGTCCTGGGTTTCGATTTCGCGATAAAGAATAGCATCATCAGCATACAATATTTTCATCCATCCTATTATGTCGCATAAATCATTAATGTATATGAGAAACAACAGAGGCCCTATCACGCTTCCCTGGGGAACCCCGGACCTCACTTCGGTTCGTGATGAACGCTCACCGTCGAGAACTACACACTGTGTTCTGCCCTCTAGAAAGTCTGCAACCCAGTCGCATATTTGTCTAGATATGCCGTAGCCACGAAGTTTCCTAATTAACCTAGTGTGAAGCACAGTGTCGAAAGCTTTTTTTAAAATCTAATAGAACAAAAACAACCTGGGATTGCTCATCTATAATTCGGCACAAGTCGTGAATTAGAAGTGCAAGTTGTGTTTCGCAGCATCGGCCTTTTCTGAATCCATGTTGATTTGGGTTTAAAAGCTCACCTTTATCCAAGAACCGCATGACATTTGAATAGATGATATGTTCTAAAATCCTGCAAAATATTGAAGTTAATGAGATCGGCCTATAATATTGAGGATCATTAACATTCCCATTTTTAAACACTGGACTTACGATAGCGGTCTTCCATTCGGCTGGTATTTTTCCTTGATCCAACGAGACGGTATATAATTTCATCAAATACGGTGCAATTTCCTTTGCGTACCTTGAGTAGAATCTTGTAGGAATACCGTCTGGTCCGGGAGCCTTATTGGTTTTTACATTCATAAGCAGTTTAGTTACTCCCTCTACATCAAGAACGAGATCATTCATAATTTTGTCGGTAGGATATTCATGCGAATCTCAGTTGGTGGGATATATGCAAGATATTTCAGATGAAATGGGCAAGGGAGGCCAAATTGATAGTGTAGCGCTGGATCTTTCAAAGGCGTTTGACAGAGTAAGCCACAAAATGGTAGTAAATAAGGTAAAAACTATTGGAGTGGATGAGAAAGTGATTTGCTGGGTAGAAGAATTTTTAAAAGGTAGAAAACAGAAAGTTAGGGTGGGAAATGCGGTATCAAAGGAAGTGGAAGTAAAAATGGGAGTGCCGCAGGGTAGCGTATTGGGACCATTGCTATTCATTATTCTAATGAATAATTGTGTTGATTGTTTACTATCTGAAATTAGATTGTTTGCAGATGACATAATGCTGTATAAAAGGATCAAAACGATAGAGGACTGTAAACAGTTGCAGGGTGATCTGGACAGGATATCTAGTTGGGTTGGTAAACATGGGATGAAGATAAATGCAATGAAGAGTCAGCTAATTAGATACACAAATTAAAACAAAAGGTAAATTATGAGTATAAGGTGGGGAAAGAATTGCTTACTGAAGACTTGAAATGTAAATATCTTGGAATTACATTTGATAACAAGCTTAACTGGGCAGGACACATTGGACAGGTGGTAGGAAAAGGTTTCAAAACTCTGCACTTGTTGGAAAGAGTGATGAGAGGATGCACGAGAGAAGTAAAGGAATTGGGTTACAAAACTTTGGTCAGACCATTGCTCGAATATGGTAGTGTAGTATGGGACCCACATTTTGAGTATCGAATACAGGAGTTGGAGAAGGTGCAAAGAAGGGCTGCTAGATTTGTTTCTGGAAATTATCGCAGAATGCAATCAGTGACAGATATGATAAAGGAGCTGGAATGGGATTCATTGCAAGACAGGAGGAGGATGAGGAGGGTCATGGGAGTGTACAGGGCGTATACTGGCGATGAGGCATGGAAAGATATTGCAGTAGGTATGAAAAGTAGTTCATGGAAGGGAAAAGAGACCATGACCACAAGCTGGCACTCGATTTCAGGCACAAGGGTGTGGGAAGATTTTCTTTTTTAGGTAAGGGTGTCAGGGATTGGAATGAGTTACCAAGGGGAATGATGAATAACCTACCGAAAACGTTAAAAGAATTTAAAGTTAAAATTTGTAGAGGGCAAATGTAGGTGAGTGTAGGATAGGGGGAAGTTGGGTGTGTAGGGAAATTGCCACCGGAGCGTGTGCTCCATTGCATTTAAATTAAATTAAATATCGGAATCTCCTCCGACTTTTCTTTCGTGAAAGCTTTTTAAAATATATCATTCAAAATTTCTGCTTTCTCTACGCTTGTTTCTGATAATTCACCATTTTCTTTAATCAGCGACGGCTTAACCTTACGAGAGCCTCTTATTACTTTGATATACGACCAGAACTTTTTTGGATTAGTAATCAGATCTTCGGATAAATTCCTGGCTTGGAATTCTTTAAACGCATTGCCTTACGCACTTCCGCTCGCAACTGGACTAATTTAGCACGATTAGATGAGTCTCCCGATTTCTTCACCGTGGGATGTAAACGCCTTTTCCTCCTGAGCAAACGTTTCTCTTCCCTATTGAACCAAGTGAAGTTCTCACTGACCTTAATATACTTCTTAGGAACAAACTGATTTAAACCGGTATATATTAGTTCTTTTAAATTAAACCAAAGTTCCTCAACATTTGTATTTAGCGTGTACGTTTCCAAATTTTTCGCAATGTGATCAACCATACCCGCATCGTTTGCCTTATCGAAGCAATATACGAGTTTCTTTTTGTCATGCTTCAAATTCAGACTATTTTTTAACGTTACAACAACCGCCTTGTGATCACTTATACCGTCTTCTATACAAACTGTATTTGAAATTTCAGGATTGTTAATTAGAAAAAGATCCAGAATGGACGAGGAATCTTTGTCGCACCACGTTGGATCTTCGACCATCTTTTCAAGAGATCTTTCTGCAAATGATTCTAGAAACGTTTCGGTTATTAACTTATCTCTTCCACCCAACCTGAACGTGTATGTGTCCCACTTAACCGACGGTAGGTTAAAGTCACCACCCACGATCAGTACATGTCATTGAAATTTTTGTAAACATTATTAAGTGACTCTCTGAAGTATTCCGCGTTAGCCAAATCAGAATCCGGAGGTCGATAAAATGACCCGATTATGAACTTAATATTTTGCCAATTTTCACCTTGACCCATATTAACTAGCAAAAATTTTCTGTTTCATTTACGACTGAGCAATTAACGGTTTTATTTACGGCCACGAACACACCCCCGCCCATTGAGACAGTTCTGTCCTTTCAAAAAACATTGAAATGAGGGCCAAATACTTCGCTAGATTCAACCTCTGGCATCAACCAGCTATCGGTTCCTAGTATTATATCGACATAATGATGTGGGAGATGGGCGAAACGATCAGGGAGTTGCGTGAATGGATCAGGGTTCTTGAGGTTCATCCTGTGGAGGCTCAGCCAGTGGAGACGTGGCCTATGGAGGTTCAGCCTGTGGGGGCTGAGCTTGTCGAGGCTCATGCTGTAGAGGCTGAAAGTAGAGATAGTGGGTTGGAAGAAGTTGAGAAGGATGGCTGGGAGCTGGTAACAGGTCGTAGGAGAAATATAGTTAATAGGATGAAGAAGCAGGACACTTCAGTAATTGTGGGAAAAAAAAGGTTCGACCTGTTGCCAGAGTCAGCAGATGTAGATGTAGGAGTAGGTAAGATGCAGCAGGCTTCTAGGAATAGGGTTCGTGAAGGTAAGAATAGGAAAAAAAGGTTTCTGCTGCTAGGTAGTAGCCATGGGAGAGGTGTAGGCCCCATTACTAAGGATCAGTTAGTTATAGGTAACCAGGTTACAAGTTTTTTCAATCCTAATGCAACATTAGGTCAGGTAATAGAGGATAAAGCTTCACTTTGTAGGAGTTTCACTAATGACGATAGAGTAGTGATAGTGGGAGCTGTGGGGAATAGTATTGATAGAAACGCGAGTTATAGTATAGAGAGTGACCTGAGGAAGGTGGTGAAGGAGGCACAGCATACCAGGGTGGAGCTCATGCAGGTCCTAAGTCGCCATGACCGACCACAATTGAACTATGCTGTGAGGTGGGTTAATGTGGAAACGGAAGTGCTACTTCGGAATGGCATTAGTTCTGTGTTGGGGGTTGTGCCTGTGAACACCATTGGTACGTGGGGTTTCACTATGCATGGCCTACATCTAAATAGAAGGGGGAAGGGAGTACTTTCTGAGTTGTTAGCTAAAGCAGTGAGGGAGCCCATTTCCAGTGATGATGGTGTCAGGATTGTGCCTTTTTTAGGGACGCAGATAGATTGTCAAAGTGATACTGATTTCAGATCCACGATGGGAAAAAATCACTGATGTTAAGGAAATAGATGAAGTTGCTGAAACAATAACTGACTGGGGTAAAACTAGGAAAGAGGAGATAAATGCTGAAAATATAAAACCGGTTATAAGGGTGTTAATGGTAAACTGTACAAGTATAATTAACAAAGTAATCGAATTTGCAAACTTAATAGAGATACACGAATCACAAGTAATAATTGGGGTAGAGAGTTGGTTAAAAGAAGACGAACTAGACAGTGAGGTTTTCCTGATGGTTACAGAGTGTACCACAGAGACAGATGAGCAATTGGTGCAGTAGTTTTCAAACTAGTTAGCAAAAACTACCACAGTTCACTGGCGTTCATAGATCAAAACCATGAGTTACTTGGGGTAGATTTCTGGGGCAATAAAAAAGAAAATATAAGAGTGTTGGCTGCTTACCGCAGTGGAAGAACAACAGATGAAGTTGAGGCTCTTGGGGAGAAATTATATTCATACTCAGATTTCAGAGGTGAGAATATAATGATCCTTATTGTTGGGGATTTAAATTTACCAGGTGTATACTGGACTGTAAATAAGATTAATAACACATGGGAACAAAGATTTGCAAATACCTTAATAAGGGAAGAAGGATTTACACAAGGGGACAAAATATTTTGGCTATATTCCTAATAAAGCCCAATGATAACCTTGTGAGTTGTCAAGTAACGGAAGGAATAAGTGATCATGAAGCAGTTCTGATGCATAGAGGATTCAGTAAACGAGCAGTCAGAATTGAAGGGGGAAATAGGTACAATTATAAAATGGTGCAAACTTTGAATTTGAAGAGATATTTCAGAGAACGTTTCAGCAAATGGAAAGAAGGCTCAAGTACAGTAGAGTGATGGTGGGAAGAGTTCAAGGAAATAATTAGAACGGTGGAAGAAAATTTTATTCCAAAACAGAACCTAAAGAGAAGTAGAGAAAAGGTTAAAGAAGTTGGTAAGAAGAGAACATAACAGAGTTAAGAGACAGCAGCGTAGTAGGGAACATGTAACACAACTAAACAATGACTTAATAATAGCTAAGAAGGTGGCTAAAGATGGGATTATGATGAGTATTGGCAGTGCAGGGGGACCATTGACTGATACATCTAGAAATTTCTATGGCAATGTTAGAAAACTGAGGGGAAGGGTGGGTGTTGAGACACTTATAGATAAGGATGGAGAAGTTACTGAGGATTTGAAGCAGGCAGCGATTTTAAGTAACTGGTTTAGTCAGAGCATTAGGGACAATGTATCAGAAACGGGAGGGTCTAATTCGGCGAACTAGCTTAACAACACAATTAGAAATGAACAGACGAAAATATTTGAAATCATCCCGAGGATATCATAAAGGAAATAAGAAAGCTGAAAAAAACATAAAGGGACTGGTGCAGATAATTTTACTACAGATATCTTAAAGATAGCAGGATGTGACATTGTACCTTATCTTGAAATATTATTTAAATTGGGTCTGGTTACTTGCTGCTTACCACAGGACTGGAAAAGTACCAGTACATAAACGAGGGGTGAGAAATAGAGTCAAAAATTACAGGCCAATCAATTTGACTTCAGTGGTAGCTAAATTAATGGCAAGATTGATATGCAACCACATCAGAAATATATGTGACGAACGCAGGTGGTTTTTAAGTAAGCAACATAGGTATAGGCAAGGCTATTCATGTGAATCTCAGTTGGTGGAATATATGCAAGATATTTCGGATGAAATGGACAAGGGAGACCAAATTGATAGTGTAGCACTAGATTTGTCAAATTCGTTTGACAGAATGAGCCATAAAGTGGTAGTAAAAAAATTAAAAAGTATGTGAGATGATGAGAAAGTGATTTGCTGGGTAGAAGAATTTTTAAAAGGTAGAAAACAGAAAGTTAGGGTAGGAAATGTAGTATCAAAAGAAGTTGAAGTAAAAATGGGAGTGCCGCAGGGTAGCGTATTCGGAACATTGCTATTCATTGTTCTAATGAATTACTGTGTTTATTGTTTACTATCTGAAATTAGATTATTTGCAAATGACATAATACTATATAAAAGGATAAAAATGACTGAGGACTGTAAACAGTTGCAGGGTGATCTGGACAGGATATCTAGTTGGATAGGTAAACATGGGATGAAGATAAATGCAAAGAAGAGTCAGCTAATTACATTCACAAACAAAAAACAAAATGTTAATTATGAATGTAAGGTGGGGAATGAAAGTGTGACGAGGGGATGTACTAGAGAAGTAAAGGAATTGGGTTATAAAACTTTGGTCAGACCATTGCTCGAATATGGTAGTGTAGTATGGGACCCACATTTTGCATATCAAATACAGGAGTCGGAGAGGGTGCAAAAACAGGACTGTTAGATTTGTTTCCGGAAATTATGGCAGATTGCAATCAGTGACAGATATGATCATCATCATCATCATCATTAGTTTTCTGCCCTCGGGCAGGTTGACAGATATGATAAGGGAGCTGAAATGGGATTAACTCTCTGGGGCTACAACACAACGATCATGTGTCCAAGAATCGATTATTTCGTACTTATCAAATTGATTCCCACCCTTTTTTATGTTTTCTTCTCATTAGGATAAATATTACTTTTAACCGGCTGCATCCGTTTTATATATATATATTTGTAGATTCCACGTGTGGTGTGAGTTTGCGGTATTAACAATTTTAATTTTGTAATCCAAAGAAAGACGGTTTAGTTCTCTTCTTTTCTTCTTTTAGTTCATAATCATCTGAAGTGCGATGGTTTTTAACTAAAAGGTTCCTTGTCACCGTTTTCATTATCATCAGTAAGTTGCTGATGTCACAAGTATTTTTTCACCCAACATCTCCATATTACGTGCGTAAATTTCTTCACTCATCAACACTGCTTCGTGATAAATTGAAGTTGAAGATCCTGAAGTAATCAGATTATTTTTAGCAAGGAAGCTTTCGTAATAAAAGACGGCATCTTTCAATTTCAACTTAGACATTTCACTGCATAACTACTCTTCACTGATTTCATCTGCAACTTTTGGTACTTTCGCGATTTCTTCATTAACATTTTCAATTCACAATATTTTAAAAATTCTGATAATATTTGACAGTACAGAAAGTTTGAATCTCTGAAAAGTCAACAATGAACTGATACGTTAGTTCGAGTTCCTAGTAGTCCAGGCATTATAGTAAGTTCACCTCGGAATTCGAGATACCCAGCTGTAAGTCTGTAAATACTTGTATATTGACACCCTAAAAGTGGTCTCAAAACCTACATATGGTAGGGTGTGCGCAACTATTAAATTTCGAGGTCAAAGGTCACAAAGAATCGTTTTTTTTGCGCATTTTTGTAAATATCTCATTTCCTATGGGTTTTTTGCTATTTGTATTTATTACCAATATTGTAGAATACAAAATTCTCTACAAATTTTGTTTAAACATTTTTTTTATACGGTGAACCGTTTTCGAGATAGAGGGCGGAGAGCGCGCGGTCACAGCATCACTTCAGGTCAACCGGTGCCTCCGATCGAAAACGCGCCATATATAGTTGATGAACTGTCGATAAATCAATGATTATTAATATTTGTCAATTTTTATTAACTATTATATTATATTTTATCATTTTTTTCCTAACATATCCACTTTTTATTCAGTATTAATTTATTTAACAACACTTATCTGCCCATGTAATTGCAGAATTGTTAATGAAAATATAGGAATTATATTTGAATTTTAACCTAATTAATATTAATAACTTCTTACATGATGAAAATAAATTATTAATTAATCTTTTTATTAAAAAATATCATTCAATGCATTTATTTTTATTAAAAGTAAAAAAAAATGGAATAAAGGTTACAAAAACTACAATTTATAATTTAATCATCTTCTTCCTCTTCTTCGTCCTCTTCCGGCTGCTGATAAATTTCAAACTGGTCTTCATTATCGTCTTCAACGACATTTGTCTCAAGTTCTTCCATGATTTCGGGGTCAAAGGTTCCATCTTCGTTAATGTCGCTCTGATATGGTAGAGCATTGAGACAAGCTTGCCCATTACATTGGCTTATTGAAGTACATTTTGTTTTTAAATGATCAATTTGTCCTTTCCTGTTTTTGACGATGACTTCTTCTAAGAAATGTAATAAAGTTTTTGGAATTTCTTGATTAACATTATCCAACATTTTACTAGGAGGTGGATAAGATTTAGTTTCAACTATAGATGTTCGGATATCTTCTCTAATAATTGCTGCTGCAGCTTCTACAATTCTTAGCCTTTCTGCTTCAGGATCTATTTTTTTACTTTCGTACCAAGCTTTTGATAGAATATTAGCTTGTGCATCACGGAAAGAAATGATTGTGAAAGCTCCAACTTTCTTCGTAATTACGATATCGGTTAAGTACTTCTGTTGTAGTCTTGTAATGATAGTTTTATCATCTGGCACATACCCTGTCAAGACGTCTCTAAGCTCTTTTAGTGTGAATTTATTATTTTCGATGTAATTGAAAATCTCTAACATAGCTTCTGTAACTTGATTATCTTGACGAGGTTTCTCAAGAGGCGATGATGATGATGATTTATTTGAAAAGTTTGTAAAGCAAGCAGCATGGTACTTCGCTTCAGCAGCGATCAAATCATACTGTAAAATTATACGACTTTTCACCAATTCTCCGAAATCATCCCCACGTTCTTCTGCTTTTTTGATAACAGTATCTTTGAACTCAAGAGTACTCACATTTTTTATCTTCCGTCTGTATTTTTCTCTTTTCTTTTTCTCTGCAGCCTCATCAGCAACTTCGCCACAAAATAAACATTGATTCTTAAAATCAAACACTTCACCTCGTTTTTTACGGAGTACTAATGGAGAAGTTATAGTTTCTCCTTCTTCTGGTTTCCGTTTTGCTGCTTGGATACAGTTTTTACTAATGTAAACACATCGGCACTTTTCATGCACTTTAACAGAGGTTACTGATTTTAAATAATTTTTTCCGTCGTTTCGTTCGACACTTTCAGTTCGTAGAGATTTCATACCGCGCACTACTTCAATAAGTGATTCACCTCCCGAATCTGACTTATTACATAGAAAACACAAATCAGCCATAGTTCTTGAAATTGTACGTCCGTATTTACCAAGATACGATTCAAACTAAAAGAAAGAGAAGACGGTCGTAACTATACAATACAATTGAACATCTGTCCCTACTGGCTATAAATAGAAAGGTCCGTAGTGTATAATAGGGGCCCGTATAATTCCCAGGTATAATTTTTGACGTAGTGGAAGGATTTTAAAATTTACAGATTTTAAAGAAGATACACTTAATTATTTTGTATTTAAAATGTCATTAGTGTAAATGGGAATATAATTATAATATGATTTAAGTTTTTCCCTTAATTATTTTTTAATTTCAGGAAACGGTTATCAGTATTATTGAATAGATATAGATTTAATGCATGAAGAAAATGATAAAATATAATATAATAGTTAATAAAAATTGACAAATATTTATAATCATTGATTTATCGACAGTTCATCAACTGTATATGGCGCGTTTTCGACCGGAGGCACCGGTTGACCTGAAGTGATGCTGTGACCGCGCGCTCTCCGCCCTCTATCTCGAAAACGGTTCACCGTATAAAAAAATTTTTTAGACAAAATTTGTAGAGAATTTTGTATTCTACAATATTGATAATAAATACAAATAGCAAAAAAAAACATAGGAAATGAGATATTTACAAAAAAGCGCAAAAAACGATTTTTTGTGACCTTTGACCTCGAAATTTAATAGTTGCGCACACCCTACCATATGTAGGTTTTGAGACAACTTTTAGGGTGACAATATACAAGTATTTACAGACTTACAGCTGGGTATCTCGAATTCCGAGATTCTTAACTAATTTAAGCTTAAATGACTGGACTAAGAAGAATAATGCTGGGCAACATTGTATATATCGCACTGTAGCATGTAAGGACCATTGTTCCATTAGCACCGTCAAGGTATTAAGAATTCCTGACCACCTACTTATCTACCACAAGGAAACAGCTATTATCAACTTTTCCACATAGAAATTTGTTCCTCAAATTTACAACAAATATTTTTAGTCTCTGCACAGCTTATAACATCTTAAAATTGGTAATTACTTTTTTATGGCAATAATAATTGAAGTTTTAATTTACCTCCAATTAAAATGTATTTGAAATTATTTAACTTTTTAAAAATAAAATAGTATGTTTATTTCACATTTTAATAACCTGTAACAGTCATTTCATAAATAAAAAATAATTAAAATTTGATTGATAGTATTTTAGGTCATTAAATTTTTTAGAGTTGTTACAATATTTAATAAGTTACCCCAACTAGCCTCGAACCCGGATCTCCCGCATAGTAAGCGACGTCGCTACTGACTCAGCCACTTCCGCTGAGCTGGTCTGCTGGACAAACCGACCAATTTAAGAGCTACGCGTATAACCTCAGAGCCCTTGCTTTCTGAATGTGCTGGCCAGTGGGCTGGCGCAAGTATCAAAGTGATACAGCCGTTAGAAACTCACAATATTTTTATACATTAATATCAGTTGTATTTTTAAGGGGCATTAAAGACAAACTTTCATTTTAACAAAAAAGAGGTTTCTTTAATTAAATAAAAGAAGAAGAAAATATAAAAAATTAATAAATAATAAAATAAAAAATAACAAAATCTTAATCTATTAGCTTTATACATCATCAGCTCCTATTGCTCCGACGCAGTCAGTGCATATTTTCTTTGAATGTTGACTGCATGTAAGACTGGTACAGAGAATGCGAGTGCTTGCTGTGAGTCTTGATTTTTTTATTTTCTTATTTTTATTTTTTTTTATTTAAAGCATAGTCGCCATCTGTTCCTTCCAGTTGGGCCCAAACTGTGCCATCGTCGTTCATATTCTCTTCTGTTCTCCTTTTAATCGTTAATTTTCTTAGTCTCCAGGAAATTTCTTGCGCTCTTGAAGATATTCTGCAAAAAGTTCGTAGTATCAATTTGATGCCAATTGTCGTTAAAAATTGATACATGAAGAAAATTTGATATACCCGAGAATAAAATAGTAAAAGGCTGTGTCGAAAAGAAGTTGTAATCTTGAAGTAGCGAAAGATCGCACTAACTGGCGCAAGTATGAATTTGATACAAACAAGTTTCTCCAGAGAAAACAAAACACCAGCCAGAGTCGGCAACATCACAGAGGGGGCACCCAGTCACCCATCACGTGACTTCAAATTCGCGGAGAACTGTTTCACATGCATCAAGATGATACCTCACTGCCTTAAGGCATACTACTAACCTGCAAAGTGTCATCCCAAACCGAATTTCCGAGACCGTAAGGCCCCCTTGTAAGACAATCATAAAAAAAATAAAAAGGGTTTATATGAGGCTTATTTTGCAGCCACTACCACGTGTTGCTTCTCACATTCTATGATAAAAGATATAACATTCAATTTAACTACCATACTTAACAATTTTTGTTTGCTGCGGAACAATTTCGTGTGTTGATTTCGTCCAGTGGAAATGGCATTTACAAACGGTTACAGCGTTTACCGTGAGATGGTAAGGTGCAAGCGATTCTGAATGAGTCGGCTACATAAAGAGAGAAAACATTGAATGTGATACGATTTTTCTACTGTAGATCCATTTTCGTATATGCTCTGATATATATATAGTTATTTTCTGATATGATTCTTAAGTAATCCCTTGTCAGAGGGACATGACTTCTATATTTATGACTTATGAAGAAATACGATGCAACGAAAATATTTGCTCAGTTAAGGTAGCCACACACGTGGAGGCCGGGCCGCAGGGGAAACGGACCGCAGGGATTTCATCGAAGTGGCGCTGCACACACACGGGGGGTTAAAATCCTCAAGGGTTTCTCAGTCTCAGAGTTGGCTTCACGATGGCAGCATCCGATGATGTTCACGCATTGGCTGCTGTTACGATTTTCTTTATTGAATCTGTCACAGTGCTTGCTACCTCTCTCTAAGCTGCCTAGTAAAACTTGAAGCAGCCTTTTTCTGTAGTTCCATATCTTCATAAAAGCTTCCTATCATATTTCAAAAATTTGCCTCGGTTAACCAGGTGGCTCGAATAATCGGAACTCGGATAACCGGACTTTTACTGTAATTGATTTATTCCCATTCGTAAATACATCAACAACATAAAATTAAGTTTAAATGACATAAAAAATAAATTAAAATAATATTAGTTTAAAATCATGTTGTAATTAATATAGTTGATCATGTGATGTAAACTCAAATTGAAATCACATAACATCATTTGCATTATAATTTGATAGAACAATTGCTGCTGTGTCGTTGTTTTGAGGTAATTTATCAAAATCTGCTGGTGGTTTATAATGATCCTGCTGGTGTTGCTTGAAAACGTTGTGGGCTGAGACTATTCGATGAGGTTCCTGGATAAAAAAATATCCAGAACTGCTGCCTGCAGAATAGTACAGGCCAGAAGTAGGTAACCATTGCTCACTGTAAGACATTCCTAAACAGCCCATTTCGATTTGAAACAGGGTGTCATTAATTATTTTTTCTGCTATTAGCATTTGATTGGTCGGAAGGCCACGTAATTTTATGGCAACGGTTTTGCTAACAACGTCAAAGTGATCTTCTTGCAGCACGGTTTTTTTTAATGTTCTTCAGCAAATCACTTCGCAAAGATTCATTTCCTGTTGGTTTAATGTTGCTGTTTTTTTTTTTTAATATTGATTCTTTTTATTTTTTTGCATTTGGTTCATTCTCCTTCAATATTTATGCCAGCTTGGCGTAGGTAGCTTCTCGTTTGTTTGTGTCGTTGTATTCCTGGTACTTCAATTCCTGTAGACAGGGCTCACTATCATACATATTTATAAACACGGAACATCACGAAACGGAACATTAGAAACAAAACAGAGAAACAAAATCGCAACACATGCAGGCACTCGCAAGAAATCCTCGAAGGCCGACTGACCGCAGGAGACACACGCTGAGATTCCCACCCTCCCTCCCGGCCTTCGAGGAAGTAAGAATTGTTTTTCGGTGGGGATTTGGCCGCACTGGGGTGCGGCCACGGCCTCAAGCAAGTGCCCACACACGTGCGGGATCCCGCAAGGCCGTGACCATTGCGTCTAGTGTTGCCCAAATGCAAGAACAAGACCAGACTTGGCCGGTCTTGGTCTTGCATCAATACACCTGGTCTTGGTCTTGGTCTTGCAAAAATGCAAGACCAAGACCGATTTTGGGCAACACTAGTGTTGCCCAAATGCAAGAACAAGACCAGACTTGGCCGGTCTTGGTCTTGCATCAATACACCTGGTCTTGGTCTTGGTCTTGCAAAAATACAAGACCAAGACCGATTTTGGGCAACACTAGTGTTGCCCAAATGCAAGAACAAGACCAGACTTGGCCGGTCTTGGTCTTGCATCAATACACCTGGTCTTGGTCTTGGTCTTGCAAAAATGCAAGACCAAGACCGATTTTGGGCAACACTAATTGCGTCCAAATCCCTTGGGTTTCCCGCACGTGTGTGGCGGCCTTTATGGCTCATTTTGGATAAGCGTACTGGAGCCCACTATTCCCGTTCGCTTGTTGGAGCGTTGATACTCTTTGGGAGGGATGCTGCAGTATTAGTTGTATTTACGGTTGTCGTTTTAGCAAAAATTTAAATCCAACTGTTTCTTACCAGCCTGGTTGTTGGTTTCGGTAGCTGAGATGTGCTTTGGACTAGTGGTTTTGTTTTATTGTTGTTGTAGTTTGTCCGACATCATGTTGCTTCTCGCTGCGCTGTTATTCGTCTGTTCAGAGGCGTCAGAAGACCCAAGGATCGTCAATGGACACATCGTGACCATTGAGGAGCGTCCATTCCAGGTGAGTAGTGGTCAGGACAATGCAACACAAAGACGAATACCACATCCAACAGGTGACTGACTGATCGCTAGAATTTACACCACGTCCTGCTCGGTGAAACAGGTAAATAGACCGAATAACACAGACCAACAAATATATATGACATTAGCTGTTATCCGCGACTTCGGACGCGTGGGCTTAGAATTTCACTGCCAGAATGAGATACAAAAAGCTGTATGTCAAATTTGATCAAAACAATACCGATACGGCATAATATGTCAGGAAAGCCATCAATATAACATTCTACCGTCGAACCTGTCTCTTGAAGACAATCAGTTTCCAACATAGTTAAGAACAGAAAAAAGTGGTGCGGGAATGTAGGAGGGTTTAACTGAGGAGAGCTTTAGTTCAGCTTTGTTTTTTCTTCTTTCTTCAAAATGAGCAACAGTTTCTCGGGTTCTAATAAATTTAGCTGCTCGTGCTATTGTAGAGCTAAACCTTAGGCCAGGTTTATGCCCGCTAGGCATGTCAAAATAGGAGACAAAATAAATTGGTGCCCAAAACATTTAAGTGGACACAAAGTAATAGTACAGTGCAGAGCAAACCGACATCTATACTAATTAGTAACTTTTGTCTCTAAACGAAATTTACTAATCATTCACTAACAGAGTGCACGAGAAGCACAGCTTAAGCAACCGACGCAACATTATGGACTAACACACGCATCCACCTATCGGTCACCATTCGACAAGTTCTCAAAATTTCCTCAATAAAACTGTTATTCATACACACAAAACTGTATTCCATTGTATTTCCTTGTCAATTTCCGTCAATATCAGTATAACCATTTAGTCGTCAAAATGTAACAAAAAAACACAGACTTACTTCCGCATTTGTAATATTATTAGTGCAGATCACACACACACACTGACTGCGAGAGAAACAACGCTTGAGGGATCAATATAGCGTAAAAAAGTGTTACCGGCAGCATTGTTAGACTGCGTAAGATTTACCACACATTGCACACCTAAATGTGTGGTATCTACAGTTTAACATGGTATCTGAACAACTGGCCGTCCTGGCTCATACGATAAAAAACAATTCTCATAACTTTCAGCCAGATTTGAACAGGACACCACGTTCCAAGCATCAGTAAACAAGCGCTTTAACCACTGAGCTACCTGACCGTTATGCGGGAAAGTACTACAGAGACTTAAACTTCCTATGCGTCTATCTAACACCGTACAGAAATTTTTCAAAATTATATGACAATATATATTATTTATGCAAAAAAATATATATCCTTTGTTCATCCTAATGGCAAGTAATTCGTCCTTTTCAAATTTCGTGAGTTGGCTCTTAACCCGGCCTTCACCTCTGGCACAGCTTGTTGTGTAATGTGAAGTACGTCAGAACGCTTCCGTGGTTCGCATTCCACGTTAGACTGTAAATCGCCTGTACCCGGTAGGACTACCGGGTAACAGTAGGTGTATTTCTTAGCCTGTAAGAAACTCTGTCAACCAGATCCTATATTATCACACAAAATAATTATAATCCAGCATGTAAGGTCTTTTGTTGGGGTTTTATCCTGTTGGGATTCTGGTCATGATAGGAAGCACCAAATGAAGCTGCCGAGTTGGGAGCGTTTATGTCGGAGCTGCGATAAACGACGAGAGCGATGGCAAAGTCGGTGACTAAAGCTGCGCTCAGTTTCATTCTGCATGTTGTGTTTATATTGGAGCTTCGATAATAGCGCAGTGTTTTATATAGCAGGTAATTGTCAACCGGCCAGACAAGTAGGATTGCAGCTTATTCCTTTCGTATGAGAGTTGGTTTTCAACAGTCTCAAAAACTGAAGAGAAATAATTATAGAAAATTCTTAATAATATTTATTTAATTAAAATTGCAATTTCCCTTCACACCCATCTACCCCCTTTCCTGCACCCACATTTTCCCTCTGCAAATTTTAACTTTAAATTCTTTCAACCTTTTCTGTAAATTATTCATCATTTCTCTTCGTAACTTATTCCAATCCCTGACACCATTATTAATATATTTTTCTCGGGCTTCCAGCCGTGTTAAGATGTCATATTTGCGGGACGTTTCGAAGGCGTCCATCTCTGCCTTCATTCTCAATGTTATTGACATTTGGTTGAGAATGAAGGCAGAGATGGACGCCTTCAAAACGTCCCGCAAATATGACATCTTAACACGGCTGGAAGCCCGAGAAAAATATATTAATATTCAACGCCGTGAAAAATTACGATCCTACACCTGACACCATTACCTAAAAAAAGAGAATCTTCCTACACCATTGTTCCTGAAATCGAGTGTCAGCTTGTCGTCATGGTCATCTTTTCACTTCAATGCATTTCTTTATAGTTTTTAAACCAGTATCCTTCCATGTCTCAACACGAATATACGCCTTGTACACTCCCGTGACCCTCTTCACCCTTCTCTTTTATCATATCTGTTTCTGATTGGGTTCTGCGAAAATTTCCAGAAACAATTCTAGCAGCCCCTTTTTGCACCCTCTCCAACTCCTGTATTTGATACTCAAAATGTGGGTCCCATACTACACTAGCATATTCAAGCAATCGTCTGACCAAAGTTTTGTAACCCAATTCCTTTACTTCTCTCGTACATCCCCTCAACAAATACGGAATTTTGTACAGATCATCCGGCAACTGTTTACAGTCCTCTACCGTTTTGATCCTGTTGTATAGTATGATGTCATCTGCAAAGAATCTATATGAACGTTCCAGCTGAAAATTATATTTTCAGGCTGTAATGATCAGTTAGGACCTCTTTCTTTTTAGCGTTTCACACAAATCACTTTTATGATCTGAAACAATTGTAATGTGATCTGCAAATCTCATTTCTGTTGTACACAGAGATCAGAGAGTAATTGTGCTTTGGTGGCACCCATAAATTACGTGATGTGTTTTTCCGGATTTCTGGACCCCCCCTTTTTGGTGAGACTACGGAGGTGTGTTCTGCCCCCCCCCCCCCCCGGTCCCCTCTGGTGACATCTGATCTGTGAGAACTCCCCCCCACCCCCCTAGAAATCACCCCCACTACTTTCTAAGACCTTTTTTTTTTCTATTTAGCTCTACGGTCCAACAAGAATTTCGAAACCTCACGTGAGATTTCGGGAACTTATTGAGTACTGACATAGCGTGTATGTATATGATGGCTCGGCATTACTCGCCCAGAATGTCGCTTGTGGTTATAGATGGTTTAAATCTAAATATCCATTCTGTTTCGTCATCGGAATATATATTTATTCTTTTGATGTAGACTTGAGGCTACTCGTTAGCTTCACAGCAAAGACTACCGCCACTGTAACACAGACTTGATACAAGAATAAACTTTATAGGTTTCGAAATTGAATTCTTTTTATTTATCTTATAGTACCTGGGTGACCGATCTTCGCTCGGCATCTTTCGATTTCTGTTCAATATCCAAGATTTCGAGTAATTTTTGACTAAAGTAAAAGGCTTGAAGGCTTCCTAGGCGTTTTGAGGTGCACAGTTAACCAAAGAGAAGCTTAACTAACATCAGTAGGCTTACTGGTACCTTAAATTTCTGCATAATGAGGTTAGAGTCGTTTTAGAGAAACCAAATACAAAAATTGCTCGTTTAAAAAAAAAAAAAAAAAAAAAAAAAAAAAAAAAAAAAACGTATTAAAAACTTGAAAACCAAAACATTATCTACTTATGAAATTTCATCCAAATCGTTACATCCATTTGCGAGACCGCCTCATTAATTGCTTTCAAAGAAAAATACTATTATTAGGGATTAATTAATGGTGCGAGATTTGTGGTAATTCAGGGTATTCTACGATAACCCAGGCACCGCAATTTGATGGTAGATTCTTATGTAACACGACGAGAAAAATTGAAATTAAAAAATATTTTTTTTATATATCTCGCTTAGTTCTCGAGATATCGTATCTCAAATTTGACTTGGTTGGTTGATATGCGACCTGGACCAGAAGATAAATTTCGCCATAGCCAAGTTTGATGATGAAATTCGTGTGAAACTCGTCGAGACAAATCGAAAATAAAGAATTTATTTTTCTGATATCTCAAGTGAGGAGATTAGGATTACATCCGGCCTGGACCAGAAAAAAATCCACCAAAACCACTATGTCTATACAGTGGAAATGTACTTTCAGTGTTTTATTTTGTTCCTAATGGTTGTTGTTAGGTTGAAATACGGCCTGGACGAGAAGAAATGTCGCCAAAAGCACAAGGAACTATACCTATAACTGATTTAAGAACATTTATTCTTTATTTTCGATATGTTTCGTCGAGTTCTATAAGAATTCATCATCAGATTGTGACGTCACGGTAATGATAGAACATCATCAGTGCTAAATTCATTCACTCCGATAAAACTATGATCACACCTCGCGTGGTAGTATTTAATGACAAACTAACAACCACTTTTTACGGTCAAAAAGTAAACGATGAGTACCGGTAATATTATTTTCAAAGAAGTTTCTGTAAAGTATCACCTCTGACATAATCAATGATAATTTTTTAATTATCTTCCTTTTTAAATGTTTTACAATTAAACTTGCAGTGCTAATATTTCCATGGATTAGCCAGTATACAAGAACTGTTCGTTTAAATATTCTTTGAAATCGAAGAGAAATTATTTGTAGGCTTTCTGGTACCTTAATTGCCTACGAGATGGCGCTAGTGCCGTTTTCGAGGTACCGAGTGAAAAACTTGTTCGTATTTTGTAAACTAGTTTTTTTGTAGGGAAGACAACTATTTAGGTAATCTTAAAAGTCAAAACGTTATCTAAATATCAAATTTCATCCAAATCGTCATAGCAATTTCCGAGATCCGAAATATATATATATATATATATATATACAAGAATTGCTCATTTAAAGATATAAGATACTTTGACGATTCCTCCGCTACAAACAATAATCTTCAACGTCTTAAAAATACTCGAACAACGTTCCGTTTAGAAGGATTGCGATGTTTACTTTTCACGCCGGATCGATCATTTAACTTTCTTTTCAGCAACTACCACTCCAAACACATAAATCTCCAAAATTCAATTAAATCAATTTCACTGCCTCATTTACTCTTTTTTCGACTCAAATTGAACTGTATGTTTATCCCACACAAAATTTTCTGTTTTGTCTTTAGTACTAGGTATGGCGATCTGAGATCGATTAATCGAAGAATCGATTTTTGGACAAAAATAGATTTTTAAAATAGATTTATAGTACCGAATCGATCCAGTGAATCGATATTTCACCCTCGAAAATCGAGATTCGCTACCTCTTCCTCGACGACTATCACCTCTGGATGACATCTTCGGTGACTTGATTATGCCATCCAAACTCATTTCTATTTTATCAACCATTTTTTCCGTAACTTACTTTTCATCCACTGCAGAAATTTTCACTCACCACACAGTCATCCATACTCTTGATAGAAATGGTTGCCGCGCGTTTCCCAAAGCTTTATCAAAGCTTTATCAAAGACCGTAAGGCACAAAGATCAAACCTCGAAAAGAGTACACATTAAAATTAATTACAGGCACTTACACAAGTATATACATATACAACTGTAGACAATACAAATACACAATGAACGATATGTGTGTTCCTGTAAAACAAATATTATGTAGAAGTTGTTCTCTCTCTTTTAAAATGTATTAAATTATTGTGTTGTTAAAAAATTATAGTGTTTTCACAAAACAAAAACAAATAAACTTGTAAACGCACTAGCCTAAGCTATGTATCTAAAGCTATTGTAAGACATAAGAAAGTATAGTATCAAAATGTATTATTTTTATTACGATTTTTTTTTTTTTGCATAGATATCTAATAAAGTCGGTTTGCTAATTTAGTTATAAAAAATTTAACTAGTTAAAAATCGTTTATAATGGTGTCTTGCAATAATCTCTGGCTTATACCATTTTAAGGACTTACTACGTCATAACTACTTTGCTTGAAATGCACGTGTACATTGTGGAGGGCAGCATTCAGTCTTTAAAAACTGCGGTATTAGCCGGAATATTGGAAAATTCAGATAGCAAACAGTTCCAGATTGTGGTGCCGCAAGGGAGATACATGAGATAAAAGTATTATAAGCAGTAAGTAGAAACTCTAAGAGATAAAATAGAAAATAAGGAATACGATTAAGAATTCTAAATATGGTAGCGAGAGTGAATCACTCGTCATCAAGAGTTTTCTGCTATTCAGCTGGTCCACGCACAGTAACAGCCCTCCACGCCTCCCTCTGTTCCGCCATTCTCTTAGTCTCTATACATCTCCCGTTTATCATTATATCATCCATCACCTTCATCCTTCGCCGACCTCTTCTCTTCTCTCCGTTTACAGTCCCCTCCAGAGCAGCATTCGTTCCTCAGCACATGCCCAATCCAGTTCTTTTTTCTGTTTCTTATTGTTTTTATGAGTGACCTTTTCTCTCCTATTCGTTTCTGGACTTCCTCATTCCTTACTTTGTCCTTCCAAGCTATTTTCTCCATCCTTCTCCATACCCACATTTCACAAGCTTCCAACCTCTTTAGATCTTCTTTACGTAGCGTCCATGTTTCTGCTCCATACAATTCTATGCTCCATACAAAACATTTAGCTAATTTTTTCCTCAGGGTTTTGTCCAGTCTTTCGCATAGTAAATTTTTGTTTCTATTGAAAGCTTCCTTTGCCATTGCTGTTCTAGTTTTCACCTCCTTCTTGCAACTCATATCACCACTCACAATACTCCAGAGATGTTTATAGGACTCCACTTGTTCAATTATTTCTCCTTGCAGCGTTATCATCATTTCTTTCTTACTCTTTCCCACCATCATGCATTTAGTTTTGGTCCTATTGATTCTCATTCCGAATTCCTCACACCCTTTGTCGAAAGTCTCTAACATTCTTCTGAGTATCTTGACACTTTCTGCCAGCAAAACCATGTCATCAGCAAACCTTGTGCAGGTAATCCTGCATCCACCCATGCATACACCTCCTTTACTTCTTAAACTTCTTTTCATAATTTCCTTCCAATCTTTCCATCTTTGGTAAGATCATTCCCCACTCTCACTCTCACTCCTTGCTCGATGTATAATTTACTTATTAGCCTTCTTTCCTTCCAATCAATACTTTTATTTTTTTAAATCGTCAGTAACTTCACCCATTGTACTCTGTCAAAAGCCTTTTCCAGGTCTATGAAAACCATGTAACAATCTCTTTCCCTTTCAATGTATCTTTCTCCTATTGTTCTCAGCAAACCAATAGCGTCTCTTGCACTTCTTCCTTTTTGAAATCCAAACTGTCCTTCAGCAATTGACATGGACAGTTTGCTCGATATTCGTCTATTTAACACTCTCAGTAATATCTTAGCAGCGTGGCATAAGAGGCTAATGGTTCTGAACTCTTCAAATTTTACTGCATTCTATTTCTTTTCAATTGGTATCAACATTGTTGTTAAAAAGTCTTTTAGCCATTCTCCTCTATCATATATCTCATTGCACAAATATAATATTTCTCTTCTTCCCTCATCTTTCAAACTTTTCAGAATTTCTCATCGATCCCACAGGCATTCTTGTTCTTCATCTTCGCCAAAGCCTTCTCCACCTCCCTCTCCAGGATATGGCTTCCCATCTCCTCCTTGCTGCCTTCTCTTTTTCTTCTAATACCAAATCCTTCGGACGGTGTTGCAGATCGTACAATTCTTCCACATATTCTTTCCATCTTTGCTGTATTTCATGAGCCTCTCTGGCTAACGTTCCATCCTTGTTTCCCAGCCCCGCTGTTCTTTTCCCTTGAAAGCATATCTGTACGGCTTCTTTGTACATGAAGTCAAATTTTCCTTCTTTCTAATTGCTCTATCTGCTCGCACTTACTTCTCATCCAGTTCTCTCTTGCTTTCTCCACTTCTCTTTTCAATTCGTTATTTAATTTTCTGTATTTCCTTCTCCCCTCATCAGTGCTTGTGTTTTTCCACTTCCTTCTCTCTTTCATCTTCTGTAGCTTTGCTTCAGTCACCCATACTTTTTTATTCTACTGCTTTTCTTAAATCCTATTACTTCTGCAGCAGCAATTTTCAAACTCTCAGATTTTATAATTTAAAATTTTAAAGATAGCGGCCGTTTTGGCACCAAGGTAAAGCCGAGAGGTAGTCATCCTTTTTTCCCGCTGCGGTCTGTCGCGTAACCACGGACGCGTTGAGGCGTCTCCTGCGAGGGGTAGCATCTGTGGAACCCTGTGATTTCTCCCATTTGGCAGAGATTGTATCCGCGCCACCTGGGATACCAGAAAGTCAAGGTTGGTAGCTTTCCTCCCAGAAGAACATCTGTCCACTCGGAGTACCGTTAGCCGGGGAGTATGTAAGGCCGCGTGGATGTAATAGCGTACTCAGCTTTGTTCATTGTTTCTCAGTTGGTCAGTTCGCATTTTTACTCCCTGTGGTGGCGTGTCGTGATTTACTATATGATATATGACCATGTTATATGACTCTCTCTCTCTGCCTATTAATCACTCTCCCTGCGGGAATGAAGTTAATTAAGTGCATGAAGAGGAAGTTTATAATTACCTTATATCGATGATGAATTGCTAATATTTAGAATTAGTACTGGGAAAACCGTATGGACTTGTTTTATTGCTTACACGTGCAGGCCAGTTGCTCGCTTCACAATTTTACAAAGTTGATTTAATATGTGTACCTCTCTCGAGTGTAACCTTCATGGCAAACAGATCAGAATATAACTTTATTTTGTGTCGTACATCATCTACTCACTTGTAGTTATTCTTTGTCCAGTACAAACTTTCCATTAAGAAATGGTTTATTAAAATTTGAATGCAGACAATCTTTGGCAAAGAAACAAGTCCGATTGAATCAATAAATAAATTAGCCGAGAGGTATTAAAGGTAGGGGGAAGGAAACTTTAAAAGAAGTTCAAAAATTTAGAGGCAGAATCAGTACATGCCACCGACTTACAAAAAGAAATAATTAATAATAATCCCGTGTGGTCGTAATGACCTGATGATGGAGTTTGATTCCAGCTGTGCAAACCACGCCTACCTTAATCACCTTATCCTACCGGGTATAGGGACCTACAGCTTAACATAGAAATTTAACCACGGATTCGTTCTGGAGTAATTCACATTACACAGCAAGCTAAGCCAGATGTGAAGGGCCTCAGAAAATATAAGCCGAGACTGGGATTCGAACCGGGTACCTTTCCATCTAGTTGGACTATTCGTGCAAAAACGAATGAAATCTCACAAAAAACCATTCTTGTAGAAACATGTCGTGGCTGCTTACTGATTAATTTATGAGATCTACTCACAAGTCTATACAATTGCATTCACTTCACTTTCTAAAACACAATGGCTCTCTCGATATTATCGATCGTTGATTTTTTTATATATATATTTTAGGAAGAAATTAGCTAAATGTTTTGTATGGAGCGTAGGACTGTATGGAGCAGAAACATGGACGCTACGTAAAGAAGATCTAAAGAGGATGGAAGCTTTTGAAATGTGGGTATGGAGGAGGATGGAGAAAATACGTTGGGAGGACAAAGTAAGGAATGAGGAAGTGCTGAAACGAATAGGAGAGAAAAGGTCACTCATAAAAACAATAGGAAACAGAAAAAAGAACTGGATTGGGCATGTGCTGAGGAACGAATGCCTGCTTAAGACTGCTCTGGAGGGGACTGTAAACGGAGAGAAGAGAAGAGGTCGGCGAAGGATGAAGATGTTGGATGATATAATGATAAACGGGAGATATACAGAAACTAAGAGAATGGCGGAACAGAGGGAGGCGTGGAGGGCTGTCACTGTACGTGGACCTGCCGAATAGCATAGTATACTTCAGTAAACAGGATTCTAGAATTTCTATATACAGAAATGCCTTAATTGTGTGGCACTATTGGCCTTACACATGCAAGAAAACCAAGATTTCCATTGCAATTCTTTTTGGTTTAATAAGTCTAAGAGTAGATGATACACATTATGCCTCTCACTAAGTAAAAATTATGACGTGTACCTGTTTTAAAAAAAAAAAAAAAAAAAAAAAAAAAAAAAAAAAAAAAAAAAGATCGCTAAACCTCTAGCCATTGTGTTTCAGAAAGTGGAGTGATTGCAAACCGCAAAGTGTAGAGTTAGCTAAGGACAAGCTCTCGTAACTTTTTATCAGTTATCAGCCACGGGACTAGATCTACTTTTACAAGACTTGTTTTTGTGGTACAAATTACTTTCGTTCGAGCCTTCGTCGTCGTTGAAGTGAAGCATTTTCGACGTATGGCAGAAGCAGTGGCTGAAAGTTGATCATAGTAAGCACCGCTGGTCAAACCGACCGCGCAGGCGCGGAGTAGTTTTTTTTTTTTTTTTTTTAATGTCATTCGGCAACGGAGGCCATACAGCCAGCTCAATCTGTATTTTTTCCAATGTATAGACGCCACAGGACGGACAAGACATTCACACAGACACACAACACTTAACATCCATGCCCGCGGCCGGATTCGAACCGCCGGCCTTCGGCACGTGGAGCTAGCACTCTAGCCCCTACGCTACCGAGGCCGGCGGCGCGGAGTAGTTCCTTCCAGCGCGTGAGAAGGTACGAGGTCCCGCCACCAGATAGAGCACTGTACGCTTCTTCGGCGGGACGACCCACCGGGACGTGATGCTTGTGCCGCACCTTGGAAGGTGCCTCCCATTCCAACAGCCTTTTATTTTTCGTTTTAGGGGCAGATGTCGGTCTAGACGATGATCTGTTCATTTTTTAAACAAAGACCTTGGCAAGGTGCCTAAGGGTCTAAATTTAAGTGTTGTCCCTTCATGCCCCAAACGTTTTAGGTAAATTGGCATAGATCTTAGGCTTGGTTCGGACCAGTGGCGGCTGTAAACGTAGTGCCACTGTGACATGTCACTACCTCTAATCATGAATAAATAAATTAAAAAATGAATGCAGTGACAGAAAAATAAATATTTATAAATGCGGCATTCTCTACTCTACAGCTATGGAATGTTTTGAACTCCATCTGTTGGCCAAATCAGTGAACTGTTTCGCTGTCGTGGAGACAATTCTTGGTTGGCACAGATCGCGCATGTGCTCTAGCGTTTTCGTGGAAATATTCAAGGTCGGGGGTTCGCTTTGTTCATGGGGAATGGAGACAACTTCGTTCTGCCACACGCTGCAGCTCGATAAAGTTAGTAATACTGCCGACAGAGTGCAGCAGCTGCTATTTTTTTAGAATTCAACTAAATATCCACTGGAACAGTGCTTCAGCCTGTTCACTGATTACTGGTGGTCCTTGAACATAGTTCAGGAGTTCCACAGGCATAATATCATAAATTCTGGTACCATATTCGTACTGTATAAGGCTGTATGCCCAACATTTAAAAGCCTTGAATATTTCAATGACCCGGCAAAAATGTGGCATTTCCAGGATGAGATACAACAGCACTGTTTCTACAACAGTCTATTCACTTCCATGTGGCGTCTAGAGATTAAGTAAATGCCGGCATGAGTTTTCCGGTTCTTGCCGAAAATTTCTATTCCCTTTTCTTTCCTGTCGGGATCCGTTATTCTGAAAATGATTAGAGTTATGTTGTCCCTGGTATCTTGTTCTGTACATTCTTTGCTCTTGTACATCTAATCTTCCCAGCATATCTACAGCATCCTTTATGGAGCGGATCTTGTGGCTAGTAAGTATTAGCTGTGTCTGTTCCGGTAACCTAGCCGCAATCATTCGTACATACTCTTCTTCACTATGAGGCTGGTCTAAGTATCGGCAAGATGCATAGCATCGCATGAAGAAATCGGTTTGCGATCCTCTTCTCGGGTCATAACGGTCACCGCACATTAATTCTGATTTCACGGCGATCTGCCGTTATGCCGACCAGTAAAGATTCAAAAAATCTTCTTTGAACTGTGCAAAAGATGAAAATTCCTCCTCCAATAGCTCTGCCCACAGTCGAGGTCCTGCTCTTAAATGTTTTATTACCATATTAATTTTCTTCTCCTCACTAGCAGCCATAAAAGGTGGAAAATTTTCGAAGTTTTTAATAAACTTTACAGGATGGATGCCATTTCGGTCAGAAAATTCTTCCCAATCAATCTTTTCGTCGTAGCATTGAACAGGAACCACTGTGCCCTTTCCGGTTTCTTTGTATTTACAGAACTCTTCTCTCACTACGCACGGCACTTGTTTTAATACTTCTTGTTTTATAATTAGCGGCGCCTGTGCCTTCATTCTCTCATCCACAAATACGGCAGTTGACACTTTTAATTTCTCCAACTTCTCATCCAGCTGTTCCACCTCCGCAGTTATCTCCTTCATCCCAAACTTCCCTTCCGCATAGCCCTGTCGGGTACCTTCTTGCAATGTCTGGAACTGTCCTTCGATCGTCTTTATACGGTGGCAGTGACTATCGCTTTTTTTCTTGCAACTGCGCATACTGTTCTTGCAAGGCGTCGGTTTCCTGGCGCAAACTATTAGTTTCACCCTTTAACTCTTGTTTTAAATCAGAAAACTGGGTTGCTAAGTCCTCTGTTCGTATATTACACAAAGCGCGATACTCTTCCATATCCTTACGTAATTCTGCTATTTGGGATTTGTGTTCTTTCAGAGACTTTGAATGTAACACTTCCGCGTCAGACATTAGTTCAGCTTTTAAATTATCGAGCTTGGAATCAAAGGATTGAGTACTTAACTTAAGATCTGAATCTAACTTTTCAAATTTATCATGGAGGATTCCAAATTTAAATTTCCAAACATGGAATTTAGGATCTCAGAATTCGTATTTAAATTTTCAAACTTGGAATTTAAGATTTCCGTATTCATACTTACATGTTGAATATCTGACTGAAGGTCTGACTTTAGATTTTCTAACTTGGAATTTAGTAACTCATTTATCACTCGGACCATATCCGTCATATCTACATTAGAGCTTCCCTCGGTCTCCGGCATGATTCTAATTTTACACAGAAGACGGGATCACAAAATACGGCAAATTCACTCCCCGCGAATCAGACAATCAAACCACAACAACGCCGTTACGAAGCGCCAGCTGCTGCAAGCTATTTAGCTAAGCATGCCACTTCAAGCAAAAAAAAAGAGGAAACAAACAGGTTGCACTATAGGCATAAATACAGGTGGAGTTTAAATAATTGCTTCTGTCATCACTGATGACAAAGGAGAAGAAAATGTATTGTCAAGTTAGGAGAGAAAAATCTTGTCCGATTTTCTTCCTCGATATTTTACAGAAAAAAAGGAAAATTATCAGGAAAAAATTATGAAAGGATTTAAGCCTTCAAAAATAGCCAAACAAGCAGCGCACAGCGCGTCCTTAGCTTTCGACGATTCTTCTTTCTGCACGATGCCTTGCTCTCGCCTTCGTAGTCTCGGCCGTCCCGCTCCGCGCCGAACAATGTAGAATATCTTCTCCGCTGCTCCTTGACCAGCCGCGCTGCCTTCGTCGAGTGGAACTTCTTCCGCACCTTTGGGTATTGTCGACACCTGTTTCGATTGTCGTAGTATTGATATCACTAGTTTTCCTTTTTATCTTTTGTGTGTTTTCCCAGGATTTGAGAAAAATTGTCTCTCCTCCTAGTACTAATTTCTACCACACAGTCCTGTCACTCGTCGCAATGTAAGACTATTGTCTTTCTTGTGGTTGACATGATACTTACTGTAGACCGAACTTCGTGCTTGCTAAAGTTTTTAAATTACTGACATACAGCACTAGCCGGATAGATGAGTTCGTAGTCACCGTCGGTCGCCAGACAGGGTCCTAACCAGTCCGATAAAAGTGGGAGGATAACAAACTAAGAAAAATCTTCAAGTACAGAATAATGAAATTGAGTTCTCCACATATTTATTAAAATAAAGTACACATCGAACCGGTTGGCCACTATAAAAATTTAGATGATAAAGCTATCGAAGCTTCGTCATCCGTCGATTGTCAGATTCTTAGATAAAAGGAAAGTTAATAATCCAAATCAGTCCACACTAAATTACTTCCGATGCCACACTTTACTGTTCTGATATCTCAACACACTGTTCAAATCTTTTTAAAACACACGTAGCAAAGGTTAAACTAATTCATTCTTCTTCTTACTTCTTGCTACACCCGCACAGTTCGTCTAGAGTCTCACATTACGCGACGCGAGCCGTCCGCTACCATACCTCGATAACGACTGACTTTAAACAATGTATACATGCGCTCACTTCGGCGCGGCGGAATGCTACTGTTATGTTACACTGTGTTTCACCGTCAAGGTTAATAAAATCTCTTGAGCTTGATGAATAGACGTAGCTATTATACACGGACAGGGACGATCACGCTATCGTATAATTGCTTCAAAGGTCGTAGAATCGAACTTGCTAAAATACATACTTGACTTGTATTTGACCCTTAAAATTCAATCAGCAAAAAGTGAACAACACCGGTTTGCTTCGAAACAATCGCGATGTTTTTAATTGAGGCTAGACATTCATTTTTTAATCTTTGGTCATTTTGTCTGTAACGGCCAGAGAACTTAATACCGATTTAAACAGTTGAGTAACTCCGAAGATATGAATTGTCATAATACTCGATTCAGTAACATATTTGGTCTGATTTCCACTTTAAACAACTTAATAACTCACGTACAACGAACATGAACAAAGACCGGAAACGAAAGTGGTCAGTAAAATACGTAAAAATCTAAATAAATCGTAATGTATAAACTTTGGCCAAACAGTAACATTAGCGAAAGTTTTAATTAAATTGAAATTATTCTAGGCCGGAATGACAATTTTCATTCGTGGTTACAGCAGAGACCATGAACAATTTAAGTTTTTTAAAGTTTTTTTATGTTGCTTTCACTAGCAACATGTTACTATAAAGAAGTTCCACGTTTTTTTCCGCAGTAATGTTTATCTATACTTTTTTAAACTATGAAACGCTGCGAAAATCAAACTTAATGAACGTATTCTGGCAACTGATTTGGTAGCAGTTGTTTAGCCATTAAATTGTAGACATAACCTCGATTTTTTTCTAATGTTATCTTTGGTGGCTGTTAATTTGCAAGAAAAGGCTGATACGTGACACCGTTCTCTAGACAATAACTGTCAAGGTGATTGGGTGAGTCAATGAGTTTATGAAATTATATCGTAGATCTTTTGAACCTTCGTCTTTATTGCACCGCCCTCTACATGTGCTACACAGCTACAGCTATCATTTTTTCTCGCAATTTCGGTTTTGGCTTTGGTGTATGCCATAAATAATTCTGTATTATAAACTTAATTGCACATATTATATTAATATATGATAATAGATTTCAGAAAAATACCTGTGTGTCCAATGTGGTGTTTCCTGCATACACTCCTGGAAATTGAAATAACAACACCGTGAATTCATTGTCCCAGGAATGGGAAACTTTATATACACATTCCTGGGGTCAGATACAACACATGATCACACAGACAGAACCATAGGCACATAGACACAGGCAACAGAGCATGCACAATGTCGGCACTAGTACCGTGTATATCCTCCTTTCGCAGCAATGCAGGCTGCAATTCTCCCATGGAGACGATCGTAGAGGTGCTGGATGTAGTCCTGTGGAACGGCATGCCAAGCCATTTCCACCTGGCGCCTCAGCTGGACCAGCGTTCGTGCTGGACGTGCAGACCGCGTGAGACGACGTTTCATCCAGTCCCAAACATGCTCAATGGGGGATAGATCCGGAGATCTCGCTGGCCAGGGTAGTTGGCTTACACCTTCTAGAGCACGTTGGGTGGCACGGGATACATGTGGACGTGTATTGTCCTGTTGGAACAGCATGTTCCCTAGCCGGTCTAGGAATGGTAGAACGATGGGTTCGATGACGGTTTGAATGTACCGTGCACTGTTTAGTGTCCCCTCGACGATTACCAGAGGTGTACGGCCAGTGTAGGAGATCGCTCCCCACACCATGATGCCGGGTGTTGGCCCTGTGTGCCTCGGTCGTATGCAGTCCTGATTGTGGAGCTCACCTGCACGGCGCAAAACACGCATACGACCATCATTGGCACCAAGGCAGAAGCGACTCTCATCACTGAAGACGACACGTCTCCATTCTTCCCTCCATACACGCCTGTCGCGACACCACTGGAGGCGGGCTGCACGATGTTGGGGAGTGAGCGGAAGACGACCTAACGGTGCGCGGGACCGTAGCCCAGCTTCATGGAGACGGTTGCGAATGGTCCTCTCTGATACCCCAGGAGGGCCACGTCCCTAATTTGCCGGGAAGTGGCGATGCGGTCCCCTACGGCACTGCGTAGAATGCGACGGTCTTGGCGTGCGTCCGTGCGTCGCTGCTGTCCGGACCCAGGTCGACGGGCACGTGCACCTTCCGCCGACCACTGGCGACAACATCGATGTACTGTGGAGACCTCGCGCCCCACATGTTGAGCAATTCGGCGATACGTCCACCCGACCTACCGCATGCCCACTATACGCCCTCGCTCAAAGTCCGTCAACTGCACATACGGTTCACGTACACGCTGTCGCGACATGCTACCAGTGTTAAAGACTGAGATGGAGCTCCGTATGCCACGGCAAACTGGCTGACACTGACTGCGGCGGTGCTCAACCGCTGCGCAGCTAGCGCCCTTCGACGGCCAACACTGCTGTTCCTGGTGTGTTCCGCTGTGCCGTGCGTTTGATCATTGCTTGTACAGCCCTCTCGTAGTGTCCGGAGCAAGTATGGCGGGTCTTACACACCGGCGTCAATGTGTTCTTATTTCAATTTCCAGGAGTGTATATTGGTAGGATGAAACTATGCATAATGTACGCGAACCATCGAGTCGTCTATATATCACTTATCCGCGCACCAGACTTTACAGATTAGATTTTCAGATTAATTTTTCTTTATCATATCTTGTATAGTTGTTAAAAATGAGATCAATCGCCACACATCAGCCAGAAAATTTCTACTTTTGTATGTTTTCTGTCGAGGATCCCAGAAACAAAGTTCCATTCGGAGCGCTTCTAAAAACTCGACTTTTTTTTTTGGTCTAGACCACTGTATCGCAGTAATGTTATTGCTGCTGGCGTATTGCAGGTTGGCCTGAGGCTAGGAGGAAACTTGCACTGTGGCGGGAGCATCGTGGCCGACCGCTTCGTGTTGACGGCGGCCCACTGCGTGGAGTGGCGGAATGCCGGCCTTCGGACCGTCACGGCTGGCACTCCTGAGCTGAACGATACCACTGTGACTGTGAAACCCAGTGCTATATTCCTGCACCCGCTGCACGACGGATTAAACATGGCGTACGACGCGGCGCTCATCAAGGTCGACCGCGCCTTCGTCTACGACAGCAAAATCCAGGTAGAGGCTGTCTTGTGTCTTATTCTATGAGTTGCTCAATTATGTATGCTATTTACACAACAATATGGCATTCTGCCCAAAACGAATGAAATAATGGAAAAAATTTGAGGCTATGAATACATATACGAGTCCTGTCTTTTATCGTTAAGCTTTTATCAGTAAGGTTACAAAACGATGGTCTCTGGTCTCTTCCCTCCCCTGTTAACACACTTGTCACGAAACAATCTTCTGTCTCGAAAAACCTCTGGTCTTAACTACTTCATAGTACAGATTTTTGACGTTTTGATCATTGGGTGAAAATTCTAAGTGCACAACGTGAATTAAACAACAGTTGCAGGGCGTACAAAGAAGAGCGATTTGTTTGTTGAAATTATCGTGAGACGCAATAAACGTCTGATATGATGAACGTTCTGGATTTGGAGTCATTGGAGGACAGAAGGAGGGTGAAGAAAGTGCTGGGTTGGCACGGTAGAAAACGTGAGGGTAAATCGGAAACATTACATCGTATCGTCCAGAAAACTAGAAGATCACACCCATAAGAAAAGAAAATAGTGAGGATGCAACTCCGAAGAACACATCCAGGGCAACTTCGGGTGTTGCTGATGCTTTACCTGACGAGTTGGGCTACCTCATCATCATCATCATCATCATCATCATCATCATCATCTAGGGCAGCTTCCAGCCGCTGGCCGGGTCTGCTGGGAACAAAAGCCTCACCAGCGCTTCCTGTCTAACCACCATCTCTCTTCTTCCACTGACGCCCAATTCTCTCCTCTGTCCTCCACACATTTCTTAACGCCTTTAATCCATCTGTCCCTCGGTCTTCCTTTAGGCCTCTTCCCTTTCAACTCCGATGTCCAGCATCTTCCTTGGTAACTTCTCCTCTCACATTCTCTTTACATGCCCGTACCACTGCAACCTAGATCTTTCAATTCTTTGTTGTAGCGGTTCTTCCTTTATCATCTCCCTGATTCTCTCATTCGTTTTTCTGTCTCCTCTTGTTACTCGCACTCTACTCCCCTGAAATATCGTTTCCACAGATTGTACTCTCCCTTTGTCGCTCTCCTACATCACCCATGTTTCTGCCCCATATGTTAAAATTGGCGCAAAATATGTTTTATATATTGCCTTTTTACTCTTTTGTAGGACATCCATACTCCATACCAAACTTCTAATTACTTTTAAAAAATCCATCTGCCCGTCTTCCTCTTTCGTTTATTTCCATCCTGTATCCTCCATTTTCTTCAATACAGCTTCCAAAACACTTTGAAACATTCCACTCTATTTAGTTGCTCCCCTCCAAGTAGATATGCCTATGTCCGTCCTGTTCTTCTTTCTGGTTGTTGGGCTACCTACCCCTGACAAAAAAAGACCTTGAGCTCCTGGTGCTGTATCTTCCAAAAAAGAAACGAGTTCCCGCCGACAAACCACGCAGCAATTCCAGATGACTCGCCTCAGTGCCCAAATAAGGGAAACGAAGGAAGAGCAGCCGAAACTCCAACTGAAGCACCTGCAAAGATGCTGGACGGTAAGAAGACGCCTCCAGCAAGCACCAGCAGACAGACGACACCAGAAGACCCTGACGGCTTCGAGATTACTAAGAAACCTGCTCGTGTACGCAAGGAACAACCACCCCAAACAGCTGAAACAACAAACCAGTATGACGGCATAGAAGCAGACGCGACTGACACGGCCGAAAAAAATGGAGCAACGGCTTGCACCATTCAAGAAAAACATCCCGCCATTGACGGTTACCTACCCTGGACCATATATGGAACTCTTTAGGAAAGTGCAAGATAAATGTGCAAGAAAAATAGAGGTGAAACCATAAGGAGATGAAAACTTTTACATCAATAAATTCGGTACAGAAAATTACAAGTCAGTGGTAGAAGATCTAAAAACTGCAGCAATTCGATTCTACACTTTCAGTTGCCACCAGCGTGGCAAGGCTTAAAGTGATTGAAGACGCCCAACACCAGCGACATCGAGACTAAAGTCCCGTTGAAGCTTCATGCGAACTTCAGTGTCACCAACTGGAGCTCCAAGCAATGAAAGAATACTGACTTGGGAGCAGAGATTAAAACAAGGGTTCGAGTGGATCAAGCCAAAATAGGGTCTACCACCTGGGTCTGAACAACCATGGCCCATATGGAAGTCGCTAAACAGGCTTAGAGTTTGAGTTGGCCGTTGCTTGATATACTTGCCACTTGGGGATACCTGGGAAAACAGCCAGATACCACATGTTCGTGCGGGGAGAGAGAAACAATGGTACATTTGCTATCTTTTCCACAAATTGGAATGTATGTATCTCAATGTGACCTCCAATCTGCTACTGACAAAGCCATCACATTGGCAGAAAAACTACCACATATTTGATGCTGTCTTTTACACGAGAAGAAGAAGAAGAAGAAGTATAACAATGACCGAAGACCTCAAAGTGGTGCTACGAGACATCCCTAGCACCATGCTAGTAGAAGACTTAAAATCCGAACTGCATTCGGCTGGATACGCGACCCAATCTGTGGCTCAGATGACAAAACCTTGCACCGATGCCACTTTTTCTCGTAATTATTGCAGATACACCAGAAAACAGAAAGATCTACCATCTCAAAAGACTGGCGGGCCTCAGTGCAAGCGTGGAGAAGCTGAGGGCTAGCTGAGAGCCGAGGAGCATCTCAGTGCCACCGGTGTCAGGCTTCCGGACATGTGCATAGAAACTGCAACATACGCGAACGCTGTGTAAATGTGCGGAGGAAGCCACCCGAGAAGCAGCTGTACACTCCAAAAAGGAGCACAGAAGTAAAGTCTGCGAACTGTAGAGAAAGTCATGTTGCATCCTGCAGTGGGTGCCCAACTTCCAAATTGGCCCGTGAAACGCAAAATGAGAAAACACTGCGACAGGAGAAAAACTACCGCCATAAACCAACGGACAAACAAAAGGAAGGGCGTGAATAACCTAAATAGCCACCAGCTCTATAAGCAAAGACTAACCAGGACAACTGGCCAGCACTGCAAACGGCAACCACCACTCCCATCGACACTTCGGCATCAGGTCTGGCCACCCCTGATGCTGCAGCCCCGCTCGACTTATCCTCCGCGCTACAAAAGATGAAAGCCATGACTGAGGTCGCGCGCCTCGACGATCTGACACAGCATACACGTGGGACAACAACTGCTGCCCCACCTCCACAGAAAATAGCACCAGGAATCATGGACAGGCATAATGAAATATAAAGCACATCGTTCTGCACGTGGATACGCAAATGGAGTATTTCAACAGAGAGGCGACCTAATCCAGTTCCTACAAGAAGAGGGAGTGGACATCTGCCTCATCTGTGGGACGCACCTAAAACCAGGGCTAAAGATCACTGCTCAAAACTATTGCACCTACAGGAATGACCGGCCAACAGCAGGAGGAAGCACTGCAATATTGGTGCGGTCTACACTAAAACATCACCAAATACAACTACCTGAGATAAACACTATAGAGGCAACAGGGGTGGAGGTAGAACCAAAGAAATGGGCCAGTCAACGTCATCGCTGCCTACCACCGGCCTGTACAACACATTGAAGAAACAGAGCTTCCAAGACTCCTGTCAATAAAATGACGACTGCTCGTAGCCGGAGACTCCAACGCCAAGCACCGGTCATGTCAAATACCAGAGGCAGGTGACTCCTGAGGGCCTGCAGATGTCTCCACGCACACACCACGAAACCATCGCCACCGAGGAGACGTCCTTGACAACGCCGTTATGCGAGGAATAACAGACCACCTAGCAGCCAGAGCGGTAAATCTTTGGCATTGAAGTTCCTACGTCCACTCATACGAAGTCGCGGGTAACAGCTAGTACACTCCTGGAAATTGAAATAAGACCACCGTGAATTCATTGTCCCAGGAATGGGAAACTTTATATACACATTCCTGGGGTCAGATACAACACATGATCACACAGACAGAACCATAGGCACATAGACACAGGCAACAGAGCATGCACAATGTCGGCACTAGTACCGTGTATATCCTCCTTTCGCAGCAATGCAGGCTGCAATTCTCCCATGGAGACGATCGTAGAGGTGCTGGATGTAGTCCTGTGGAACGGCATGCCAAGCCATTTCACCTGACGCCTCAGCTGGACCAGCGTTCGTGCTGGACGTGCAGACCGCGTGAGACGACGTTTCATCCAGTTCCAAACATGCTCAATGGGGGACAGATCCGGAGATCTCGCTGGCCAGGGTAGTTGACTTACACCTTCTAGAGCACATTGGGTGGCACAGGATACATATGGACGTGCCATTGTCCTGTTGGAACAGCATGTTCCCTAGCCGGTCTAGGAATGGTAGAACGATGGGTTCGATGACGGTTTGAATGTACCGTGCACTGTTCAGTGTCCCCTCGATGATCACCAGAGGTGTACGGCCAGTGTAGGAGATCGCTCCCCCACCATGATGCCGGCTGTTGGCCCTGTGTGCCTCGGTCGTATGCAGTCCTGATTGTGGAGCTCACCTGCACGGCGCCAAACACGCATACGACCATCATTGGCACCAAGGCAGAAGCGACTCTCATCACTGAAGACGACACGTCTCCATTCGTCCCTCCATACGCGCCTGTCGCGACACCACTGGAAGCGGGCTGCACGATGTTGGGAAGTGAGCGTAAGACGACCTAACGGTATGCGGGACCGTAGCCCAGCTTCATGGAGACGGTTGCGAATGGTCCTCTCTGAATACCCCAGGAGCAACAGTGTCCCTAATTTGCCGGGAAGTGGCGGTGCGGTCCCCTACGGCACTGCGTAGGATGCGACGGTCTTGGCGTGCGTCCGTGCGTCGCTGCTGTCCGGACCCAGGTCGACGGGCACGTGCACCTTCCGCCGACCACTGGCGACAACATCGATGTACTGTGGAGACCTCGCGCCCCACATGTTGAGCAATTCGGCGGTACGTCCACCCGACCTCCCGCATGCCCCACTACGTATACGCCCTCACTCAAAGTCCGTCAACTGCACATATGGTTCACGTACACGCTGTCGCGGCATGCTACCAGTGTTTAAGACTGAGATGGAGATCCGTATGCCACGGCAAACTGGCTGACACTGACTGCGGCGGTGCCCAACCGCTGCGCAGCTAGCGCTCTTCGACGGCCAACACTGCTGTTCCTGGTGTGTTCCGCTGTGCCGTGCGTTTTATCATTGCTTGTACAGCCCTCTTGTAGTGTCCGTAGCAAGTATGGTGGGTCTTAGACACCGGCGTCAATGTGTTCTTATTTCAATTTGCTTGCAGACCAACTTTTACTAACTATAAGTGTAGTGATCTAGGTCTATCACTTGTCTGCAATACCTCATATTAATTCTGAAGTCAATATCCAGGGCGGGCGAGCATGAAATAGTTGAGCAATAGGAGCTATGACCTGAGTAGCAGCACGCCAATCAGCAAGTCCTAAATCGGCAGTTGCCAGACGACTGTCATTACTGCAAGCTGGTAATGTGACCTCATACAACAGGTTAGCGAGAAGTGTTGCCCTCTTCCCACAGTAGGAATAGGAAGGGGTTATTCTATTTAAACCTGTGGGCAGCTGTCTGTCACTCTTCAGAACTCTACAACGTACCACATCGACGTCGAGGGTGTTATCGCCGACGCCGACGGCCGGCGGGCGCAGAAGAAGTGATGCCAGCCATCAACTACTAAGGTGGGCTCTGCTGCGATAGCAGGGTGTGGACATTCAGATATACAATCATTTGGTCAGAGTCATTTGGGCACAGTCTTCACTGTGTGCTAGTAGGAGGGGGTTTGCTGGGTAATTGTACTTATAGCATTCCTTTTACCATTTTATTAATTTTAGTATTAATGAGTTTTGTTGATCTCTAAATTTAATAATTTTAATTATTTGATTTTATCAAATAGGAAGAGGGTGCAAGGTGATATTCTATCTTGCATTACTAATGTAAACTCATAACCTGACAGATTTATTCAAATCAAACATTGAATTCCAACAGACGTCGGTGAACTTTACAATTAATTTAAAACATGAAAATCCAATGCTCAAACAAAAATCAACACCGAGTCTTACAATATGAGGCATAAGCAAACAATAACATATCCATATGCAATTTATAAAGCTGTTCACAAATACAAGCATAAAAAAAAAATGAAATCAAGGAGGGCGCCATTAAGTCTTGAACTTAAATAAATAATATTTCCTGACTGATAGGAATTTGTAACAGTTTCCCATATCAAATCAGATTGCTCACGGCTAATAATACGCTCAGAAAAACTGTCGGAGAGTGATGCTCAAGGGCGTTCACGGGTCGAGGAATGCGTAACACTGAGTTCTTTGTAATGGCTGAAGGTCTTTACCGTTTATGCAGCAGCTGTGGCACCAATGGTGGTAACACGCACACATCCTTCAGGCGACAGCCACAGGTAACGCAAGCCAGAAGTGGCTTATGCCGTCCAGCTCTAAGTCACGTCGTAATCGCAGACTCGGCGACGGCGTGACCTGTCTCTCCGCCCGACACCACCGGAAGACCCTCTTCTCTCACGATGTTGGCTCGGAACCCTTTCCAACCCCGTCGAAAACCAATCCGTGGGCCCGTAGGAGATGTGGACCCAGAACACACCAAACAGCTCCTTATTATTTTGTAACATGCCCGTTCACTGGGAGTTCACAGCCACGTCATTCACACATGGAGCTACCACAACTCCCTCACCCCGAGAATATCCGACCTTCTCCGAGTTTTGTTTCGGCCACCAAATTTTCTACTAGCGTACGGCACAATAGATGGTCCAGCCGAATTATCCACTTGACCGGAGAAGGGTCAGTTCGGCGATACCTGCTACAGATAAGCGGGCTTTCCCTCGCAGTTGAGAAACATGTTGCTTCCCCAGCTCAGGCGTGAAAGGGTCTCGATTCACCGTTACAGGATGCTACCTCCAAGACTTAAAGCGGAAATACTTTCGATAAAAATTCCAGCCCTCCTATCAATCAATATTGATTATTGTTGCTATTTATAAAGTTGTACGAGCCTGACACAGCAGTCTTGTTACAACTGAGATTATCAATAGTCCATTTAGTTTGGGCTGCGAGGCGCCCATAAATTTCATGCTCGCCCTTGGCTTTGGCGGTGTGTTGAATGATCCAGTTAAATCATAACCATTTTGTTATAATGCCAATTAGACACTGTAAATATTCACGCATGTGACCAGTCATTTTCATGTAAATAAATGTGTAAATATTGCAATTGTCGTTTACAGTAATTTAACCTCCGTTTCTATGGTAATATCAGACTGGACTAAGCCATATTGTTGCAGTAATGGCCTACGATGAATGTTGATATCAAAACTAAGGCCGAGTTTTACTTTCGGCCCTTATCCACGGCTCCAGTGGAAGTTTATCCTGTCTCCTCTTATCAATTAGCTGGCAGGGTCACTACACAAGTACTAAACTAATGTTGCACCTAATCACTTCGGCATGACCTAGCGTACAGCTGATGGTACTGCCAGTTGGTGGAGGCTGAAACGGATCCAAAAGGTGTTTCTCGCAATATCATCTTCCGCTCGGCTTAACACACGCGACTGTGAAACGTTTCGACAACAACCTCTGTTAACTTCCTCAGGTGAAAAGGTCGAAGTTGACACTGCGACAGCAAGTTACCGGTGAACTCCCGACGTTATCTGTACGCCGGGAAAGACTCAATTCTCACAGTAGCTGATTGTATCGTGTGTTGCAGCCTATCGCACTGGCCAGCCAAGTCCCTAGTAACGGTTCACGCGTCACCGCGTCGGGGTGGGGTCAACTGAAGGAGGACGGAACACAGCCGTCGGTCCTGAAGGCGGTCACGCTGAGCTTCGTCGACTACGAGACCTGCGCAGCGGAGTTAGCTGGGCATTTCCCTCGAGGACTCTCTGAGTCCATGCTGTGCACCTTCACGGCTGGCCGCAGTCCGTGCCACGGCGACAGCGGCGGTCCCCTCACAGACAGCTCCGGGCAGCTGCTGGGCGTCGTCTCGTGGGGTGTGGAGTGTGGCTCGGGGGTGTTCCCGTGTATCTACACCAGCGTGCCCGTCATCCGCGACTGGGTAGAGGCCACCATCCTCAACCACACAGCAGTCACTGGCGAAGACAAGTCCGCATGACAACTTACCTGTATATGAGTGTCAAAACGGCACCGAGTTAACAATAAATATATAAAATGTTGACAAATGTTTAAACATTTCATCGAAGTTTCTCTGAGCATTGAGAATTAATATAGTCCTCTCTGGTGTCTAGAAGAGTGAGCTGGGTGTTTCCACGCGATATTGCGGCGATCGGAAACACTGTCGCAATCTTCTGGTGAAGTGCGGCGGAAGGCTGACGTCTTTATAGCCTCAGAAGTGGCCGACTGCGCACAAGGTAGACGTCTGCACAGCTGATTGGCTGACTTGGTTGACGTCTGAGCGATGGAGTGGGGGCAGCGCTCGTAGGTGCCAGGTGAGGGCTCAGTTATTTTGCGCACCTGGCACCCACCAGCGTTGCCCCCACTCCATCGCCCAGACGTTGACCGAGTCAGCCAATCAGCTGTGCAGACGTCTACCACGCACGCAGTCGGCCACTTCTGAGGCTATATAGATCCCATCCACCCGCATCATCGCGCACTTCACAAGATGGTGACAGAGTTTCCAATCACCGAAATATCGTGTGAAAACACCCTGCTCACTTGCCTAGTCACCCGAGAAGACTATATTAAAAATTTAAACCTTGATTTAACCTTCTCCTTTATTACCATTGTGTTGATACTGCGAGCAATCAGTTACTGTACTCAACAACAGAAAACATGCCAAGTTTCCGACCCCCATCTTTAATAATTCTCCCGGTCTCTTTATTTACTTATCGGCCTTCGTTTTCCAGAGATTGACTGCAATTTCTTATAGCAAAGTAAAAGGGGGCGGGAACAAGTACAAAAGAGAAATGTACTGAATTGATCAATGAGGAACCACACTATGTAGGAAATTTATTGATGTACTAGGATACAGAGGTCGATATTAGTAAGTGCAACATTTTATTCAGTTAATCAAGATCATATTAATAATTCAGCAAACTACAGTTCCACACTTAAACTACCTGTTTCTTATTACGTTCTGCTGGTCATGCTTCTCACAGACGGCCCTCTACATGTAACCAGAGAGTCACCTTTCTATTCTCTTCTCTCTCTCTCTCTCCCTCTCTCTCTCTCTCTCTCTACTTTCTTTGATTGGGTTTATTCTTTTAATACTGCTCTCTTTCACCGAATTTCAATGATGAGTGCTATTTTTACAATGACAGTAATACTTAAATCCACTTAATTTTCATTTATTCCGCAACTTCTTCCAAATCAAGTCAAAAACACTAAAATCTTCACAAAGTACATTTTTTTCAAATAAACTGACGACACTCATTCTGTCCACTCATACTGACCAATGCTTCAGCCTCAGCGCCCTACATACCATACACTTCTACTTTCTGTACTGTGCGGTAACTAGCTAGCGAGCCTCACACGCCGAAACAACAATGAGTTCCCGGGCTCCTGAAACAATATTTCATCGTTACCACTTATATTAATAATGTAAAGAAGCCAGAAATTTATGATTAACTTTGCGTAACTGTACATTCAGTTGTCTGCTATGTTTTTGGGACGAGCGCTGCCAACATTGACTTCCTAACATTCCAGCTGTCTGGTGCACCATCTCTGCCAAATGGGAGAATACATTCGCCCCAACAGATATTACCCCACCCAACAGACGCCTTTTGGTGTCCGTGGGTTGGCTATGGACAAAAACTTCTCCGCGCCAAAGGAGATGACGGGAAGGGGTTGACTAGCCCCTAGCGTGGCCTCCTGAAATAATAAAATACATTGGCTGGCTCATTCTCGCTATCGCAATTTAAAATTCTTGAGTCTATGCCTTATCGACTATTCAACACTATTTCTTAATGTTCATACTTACAGCTTTTTTTAACATTTTTACTTTGTGTATTTGCCTTGTGGAGTGACTTATATCAACAAAAATACACCCGATATAGCCAACATTCATACAAAACATGGACTCAACATCTAGTTTAGAAGCATTAATTTCATAGATAAAAACATTTTTATAAATCAACAGAAACAAAAACAAATAACACAATTCATGCTTTTACAGCTTCACTAGTCAAAAGTGTGAAGCATAATACATTTGTCAGACATGCAGACAATTTGAAACATGATAAAAAGAACATTTGGGAGCTCTAAAGTACAGTACACTATATTTGCAGAACACCTCTAGAACTTAATCACCAACCCACCGACATTCATACAGACATTCTAATACTCACCACAAAGAATAGCAAAACACAGGCATTAACATTTCAAGAAAATTATCACATCGAAATGCAATAATTGAAGGAAAACGTATAATAAATGAAATACGAAATTGACCAATCAAACATTATATGCATGTTAAAAACAAAATAAATATTCACAAGAAAACAACCATTTCAAATTCCCACCTACCATCGAAAATTACACAAAGTAAACTATTAAAACTCTAAACCTAATTAAACACGAAACATAAACAAACACACACACTATGGTCTAGTAAACAACATGGCGTGGTGTTTATATTTACATGGTTTGAACTGATGAAAATCGTCCAAATAGACATAACCATCAACCTTTTCTCTTCCCGTCACCATAGCGAGAGTGAGCAGGAGAACAGAGAGAGAGAAACTGGACTTACTTCATACTGGGCGGCAGGCGGATCAGGCAGTACCACAACCAATCACAATCAACGAACTGGGCTAACCTGAGGGCACTCTTGTATTCCCGTGGGCCTTAAATACCCTTTGTGTAACTGTACATTCAGTTGTCTGCTATCTTTTTGGGAGGAGCGCTGCCAACATTGACTTCCTAACTTTCCAGCGGCCTGGTGCAGCATCTCTGCCAATTGGCTCCCACAGATATTACCCCACCCAACAGACGTCTTTTGCCTTCCAGGGGTTTGTTACTGCCAAAATCTTCTCCGCGCCATAGGAGAAAGAAGGCGGGAAGGGGGTGACTGACCTCTAGCGTGGCCTTGGTGCCTTAATGGCAGCCACCGCAGTCTCCTGAAATTCCTAAATAAGTGCCTGGTTCACTCTCGCTACCGCAATTTAAAATTTTTAATTCTATGCCATCTCTTAATGTTCCTACTTATAGTTTTTGTTACTTTTTGTATGTGCCTTGTGGCATCACTATGCCAACCCTACCAGTAAAAAAGAAAAAAGGAGTGTTATGACTTATTTCAACAAAAAATACTCACAAAATATCCCACATTCTCAAAAAACATGTACTCAACATCGAATTTTGAACCTGTAATTCCATAGATAAAAACATTTTTAAAAACGATCGGAAATAAAATTAAAAACCACAATTCAGGTATTTACAAACTCACTTGTAAAAATTATGACAGTGGTCAGATATGCAGACAATTCGAAACTAAGTACAAAGAAGACTTAAGAGCACAAGCACTAATTCAGGGGTGCCCAAAGTGGTGGATACCGACCCCTTGGAGTCGATACGAGATCTCCCGGGGTCGATACGAGATATCCTGGGGTCGATTATTACAGGGGGGTCGAAAGGGGGTCTATTAATACTAAAGAGGACCAATTAAACTGTACAGGAAAAAAAATAGGAATGTTCTACTAACAATCAGGTCAATAAGTAAAATTAAAGCTCATCCTCTCAATTCTCGTCTGTGTGCGAAGTCATGTGAAGTAAATGATGAAACTTTTAACATACAACTTTTGCACACTGAGGTAACGTGGTTGTGAAGAGGTGATAGTTGCAGAGACTCATCTGAAGAGTGCCTTAGGAAGGTGAATCCATCGCTATGTGACAGTACAACAACCATCTTCTCTTTTTGGCAGGTCTTTATTTCAAATTTATTCCATCTAACCATAGTTTTGTTCCTATTTTTTTAGATTATAATAATAGTGGAAAGTATCTCGTTTTTCTGTTAATGTTATTGGGTGGATTTTATAAATTATTTCGTTGAGTTGTTATGCAGGCCTCCTTATTGCTTGGCATCAGAAATGCCAACAATGATTTAATGTTTTTATTAAATACTTGTGGAGGTCGATAAGGAGGCAAATATCGTATCAAGGGGTCGACGGGGTAAAAAGTTTGGGGGGCCCCGCACTAATTGAAGGAAAACGGATATTAAATGAATACACGAACTTGATCAACCAAACACTACACACATATAAAAAAAAAATTAAAAAAATATTCACAAAAACCAACCATTTCAAAAATTACACAAAGTAGACTATAAAAACCAAGGAACTCTAAACTCAATGAAACCCTAAATATAAACAAACACACACACCATGGACCTGTAAACAACATGGTGTTTATGTATATGGTATTTATACACATAGTGTTTGAACTCTGTTTGAACTCCATACTAATAGTAAAATTAATGGTGATACTGTGTAGTCTGACCAGTACAGTAAAGTATTGTGTATCTTGGGAAGAAAAAAAAAAAAAAAAAAGACTGGAACGTGTAGGACACAAAAATAAAATAAAAAACTATTGCATCGGCGTATCATTAATCGTTATAAAAGATTGATTTAGTGTAAATGTTTACGAGTGGTAGCAAATGGTGATAGGCGGCGGAATCCACTTTGGTCTGGACTGAATGCACAGCGTGGCTGCATCCGCGCCGGGAGATAGTGCAGCAGTCGGGCAGGGGCGGTGGGGACGACGGCTTCAGCACAGGCTGCTGACTCCAGGACAGGTTCCACCGCAGTTGGAGAGAGCTTCTCTTCTCCCTGGTGAACTTCATGTCTGTGCTCGATGGTATAGGGGAAATCTATTTAAATGAGAAAGTTTGGATGTACTTCTGGAATCAATTGCGGCTTAATAACTCAACATATTTAAAAGAAATTTGGCATGAAGTCAGGTAATTGTGTGCGAAGTGACATAGGATAGATTTTATCCCGCAAAAACGCATAGTTCTTTTAGAAATTGCCATTAATATCAATTCGCAAACAACAGAGAGTTTCCTACTTCGTAGATAGCCGTGCCACGTTTACTCTTTGCTTTTTACGTAAGTCGCAAAAACTACTTTTCGGAAATAAAAGCAAAGACCTTCTTACATATGTAAGTTTGTGTTTAGTTTAAAAACCATAAAACCAACACACTTGACAAATAATAGTTTGGAAGCAGGAAATACAAATCTGTGCTTAACCGTAAATTTAAGAAAAGGTAGGTACTATTGCTAAGTTCGCAAAGAGATGTTTTCATTTGCGTACATAAAATAGTATGACATATCAAATATTACACTATAATTTCGTTCGTAATATAGTAAATGTCAAAAATCAAAGCTTGAAAAAAAAAACAAAAAAACGTAAAATTCTATGAGTATACCAGCACGAAAATCGGTTCACTAAAAGTGCAAAATGGTCGTGCCCCAAATGTCGTATTTATAAAAATGTAAAGGATTCCATTCTATCTCGGTTTAATTTATTTCCTGTTTCTTTTTGGTTACCATACAGTCTCTGTATTACAAATTATTTTTGCCGAAATTTAAAACTTACCTAACGCTTTTTATTTTTTGTTCAGAATTTTTGTACAAACAGTGCTTTTTACTTACTGTTCAATATTCTGCAAACATCTATCGAATGCTACACTTAAAACGAATGTATTCAATGGCCTAATGTAGAAACTTATTGTTTCATGAAGCAACACTGGAAGTCGTTTACAACACAATACGTCTCATTTGCATGGAGCATATGAAAGCTGCTTACTTATTACTAATAATAACTAAATTCCTTCTGCCTTATGCTGTAACAAAAATCATTCTGGTCCAGGCATCATTTCAACCAAACCACTATCTCTGTTAATATTGCCGCTACAAAGTCAAACTATACGAACACACCTCAACATATAGAATGCAATTATACACCTTACTAAATCACGAGCAGTAACAGTCACTTTATCGAGATGTGAACTTGGCCAGCAATATTAACGAAAGTTATCTTAAAGTTGTAGAGAATTATGGACTTTCCGTTGAACACTGTAAGTTACAAGCATTTTAGTGTAAATTTTTTAATTACGTTACTCCAATAACTGTCATGATGCCGATGACATAGTTCATGCGGATGAATGTAGTTTCAGATGAATTCAGTATTTAATTTACTGCGTTTTTACGAGTGCCACATTGGGTTCATTTAGTATCGCGATCTGAAATAATGAATCAAGTTTATTTCGCCGTTCATAACGTCACTAACATGCAATAGGCCCGATAGTAAATGTATTAATGCGCAATTGATAGAAGCTTTGATTTTCTAGCGATAATATTAGCTGAGTTTGTGACTTGGTTGAAATGCAGCCTGGGCAAGAATGAAACATTATTAGTTATTTCAAAAGCGCCATTTTAGTGATGTCATGTGTTGCTTTGTTCCGATATTGTATCAAAAGATTTATAACAAGCTTGGATGATTTAGCGGAACACGTGGCGTTGACAGAAATAAATTTTTGAAATTTATAAATGTTTTATTCAGATAGTGGAGTGACAGACAAGCGGAGTGGTATTTTGCGGGTAGACATTCAATTCTGTTGGCAGATTGAGAAACCAATTATGAAGAAAGAATCAATTACTACTTTAACATTGAAATATATATATTTTAGCGCAGAATTAATGGATCGAAACGAATGAACTATAGTAAACTGGTCTGCAGGCAATTTAACTGTTTCCACAGATAGAGAAACCATTACCACAATACCACTGATCATTAATGATAAAAGAATCATTTACTGCTATACTTACTACTATAATATTTAAATTTCTGTTGATGGAACCAATATATCCTCAAAACAAAATCAATATTCAAAGAACAAATAAGTTATCTGTTTTTAAAAGATTTTTTTCAGATATTCAATGCAAATCAAAATATTCATTTTTAGTATCGCAATTTTTTTAACGGAAATGAACGTCCTTGGGCCACTTAAGTATTTATTTGCTGTTTGGATGTTAGTATTTTTGTTGTTGATATTTAGTAGAGTCCCTCAATGTATTGCTAATATTTTGGCGTTTTGAACTTCCATCAATTAAAACTATATTAATTTTTATTCACGAGATGAAATTATTAATTTTAAGATATGCTGGGTAAACGAAATTCAAATCTTTCAAAGAAATGTAAGAAAACTAGGGCTATGAAAATAGCCAAAACCTAGGAGACAAATCCTCAATATTGTATATACGGATATATTAAACTGAAAATACTCCTAAAAAAAACAGAATATTTTTATTGTTTTTAAAATTCAATGAAGTAATTGTGGAACATAAATAAAAAAAAATATTTTATTGCAACATTTGTTACTACTATTACTAGTAAAAATAGCTCTAAAATAAATTGTATGGTCGTATTGACATGATGACAAGACTTCTTTACGTCTCCGCAATCAGCCCCTTTCGTAGCCTCTTAACCTAACCCAGAAATCCTACCGGACATAGAGGACCCACAGTTCAACACGGAATCAGAACCAAGTGAGCATTCTGGCGTAATTCACATCACACAGCAACCTGTGCCAGAGGTGTAGGTCGAGCTAAGGAACTATGAAAATCCTCGCCGAGACTGGGATTCAAGCTGGGGACTTTTCCATCTCCAGTTGGACACCCTAAACCAATGAGCAACCAGACCTCTCAAGAAAAGGTGCACTGCCTGATAGAAAAGTGAAACGCCCAGAAGGGGAGCAGGAAATGAAATGAAACTTCACGGTTTGAGAGGGTACGTCGTTTCATTTCAGTGATTACAAAACCAAGTCAATTTAACGACTATAAAATGAGCGTACTTATCAGTATGAACATATCGTAAGGTGGTGGTCACAGTTGAACTTTCGAAGACGATGGAAGGTGTTTGTTGTTTTGTAATGGTTTCTGGCTTCTTATTAATAAAACCTAAAACGTTTCAGAACTACTTTCTCACTTTAAATTGTGTGGCAACGTGGTCTAAAATTTGCGACCTTAACAAGTGTGTGTACAGTAAATAATTAATGAACAGGAGAAGCTTATTATGATCTCTCAGGGGGGAGGAAAATCTAATAATCACGAATGATTGAAATACGGTAATAGGAGAAGGAAAATAGGGGAATAATATAGGAGACTTTGGTTTAGTAGCAAGAAGTGGGCTAGGAAGCTATAGTGTAACAGACTATCCAGAGAATAATAACTCTTAGAAAAACAATCGGTTGCTATAGAGACCAGAGGAAAAATAACGAGAGAGAGTTTACGCTAGAGCTAGTGCCTAGAAGAGCTTAGTTAGCATCTTGCGAGGAACTGAAATAAACGTTACTGATCAGCTAAGGACCTGAGCAATTCTTCGGTTTCTTTGTAAAGGAAATAAGGCGAAATAAACGTCAGCTGGAAAATTGGAAACACTATTATTATTATTATTGTTCGCCACAAGAACTTTAAAAATGATTCTGTACGATATTTCCATCCATGTTGCTTATAAAGCAAAAAGGAGTTAATAAAATATAACCGCGACGATATAATAATAATATATGACAAAGCAGGATTTTAGAATTTTGTGAAAAATGTAAACTATTCCTGACGAACAGACTATTTAAGAATTATGCAAGGTGGATACCGGAAACATCCAGGGCATACAGGCAGATGTCAACTAGACTATGTCATGGTCAACAGAGATTCAAGAATCAAGTTCCTAGACTGTATACCATACACAGGAGCAGACATAGATTCTGACCATAATCTGATAGTTATGAAGTGCAGACTGAAATTCCAGATAATAAAGAAGCAACACAAGCAGAACAGATTGGAAGTGAATTAATTGAAATAATCTATCACGAGAGAAAAGTTTGCAGAAATCGTAGACGTGGGTGTAAGAAGTAATTCTGAAAAGAGCTCAACTGATGGCGAATGGAATGCGTTAAAAATATGGATTACAGAAGAAATTTTGGAGCTGATGTAAGAGAGGAGAAGGTGCAATAATTCCCAGGATGAAACAGAGAGAGAGCAAAACAGGCAATTTAGAACTCAAATAAACAGGAAATGCAAGATGGCTGAAAAAATAGTAAAAAAGTGCAAAAGAATATGGTCGTAGAGGTGGTATATAGGTAGATGAAACAGCATATTGGAGAAATGAAGAAAAAAGGTATAAACATTAAACCTGCCGATGGGAAACCTCTTTTAGGCTCAGAAGATAGAGCTCTCCGATGGAAGGAATACATTGAGAAACTGAATGATGGGGATGATTTTAACAACAGTGTATTGAAGACGATGTCGACACTGATGACTTTGGAGATCCGGTTTTCAGGACAGCATTTGATAGAGCTTTGAATACTTTGAAATCAAAAAGGCAGTTGAAATTAGTGAGACCTGCAGAACTTCTGAAATCCCTAGGAGAAAAAGGAATCGAAAGATTATTCAAGCTGATATCAAAAAGTTATGAAACAGGAGAAATTTCAATTGATTTTAATAAAAATATCATTTTCACACTTCCGTAGAAAGCACAAGCTTCCAAATGTGAGAATTATCGCACCATTCGTCTAACATCACATGATTCCAAATTACTGACCAGAATAATATACAGAAGAATGGAAAGGGTAGTAGAAGAGATATTAGGTGAAGATCAGTTTGGGTTTAGGAAAAATCTCAGTACAAGAGAAGCAATTCTGGCCTTACTACTTGATGGGTGGATGAAGAAAAACAGAGGTACTTTTATGGCTTTTGTTGATTTAGAAAAAGCTTTTGATAATGTTAGGTGGGACAAGGTGTTTAAAAGAAAGATTTGAATGTGGTATAAGTGTTCAAGGAGAAAAAATCAGTAAGCTACGAGTTGCTGATGACATTGTCTTGTTTGCAGAAAGGGCTGAGGATATTGAGAAGTTGTAGAGGGGACAGTCGAATGTAAGAACTGAAGAAGAAGACAGTTAGAATATATGAAGGAGATAATTGAGGACGTGGGTGGTAACGGGTATGTTGAGATGAAGAGGTTAGCACAAACCAGTCGAGAGAGTGATCACAGGAAAAAAAAAAACCATAAAAATGTTTGTTCGCACGTTGATAGACGTAAAAAAAAAAAAAATTAAAGTTGAAATTAGTTACGGGGAAAAATAGGTGGGAAAGGAAAATGGAAAAATGGGTGTGTAGGGAAATTGCCACCGGAGCAGGCGGTCCGTTATATTAAATTAAATTATATTGGGAAAGAAAAACAATTAGTCACTTACTGTGTGCGTTAAGTAATTTCTGTTAATATACTAAAAGTTGGATAGATGTATTAGTAGTTAAGATTATCATCCACAAAACATATAAAAAATTAAAGATAAAAGACTCAAACTTTATGCAAATGAAGTCAGTAAATTCGGCTATATATCAAATGTAATTAACTTTTAAGATTTCATAACTGTAATCATTCCGTTCCTTTAATGCTGGTATCTATCGAAACAATAAGACCTATACGTAAAATTATGCAATTAGAATCGTTATGGTGACAGTGGTCACTAAACAATCGCCACTCGACTGTGGCGCCACATTCTGGAAGCCGTCATAAGAGGTCCTTTGTTCGACGCCATTGTCCAGTCGACGAAGGGTTGCAGTCCAGACACAAGTTCGCCGTACTCCAGGTAAGAATACTGCTCTCTGATTGTCTGAAGGTAAGTGAACCGTCAAGCAGATCACAACGCGGTGAATCTGTACAACTTGTCAAACTTCATTTCACTTCGTCTCATAGTAGTGTTTTAATCCCTACTGCATGCTGAACTTGGTTTCTGCGCTTTGCTGTGTGCGTGAAATATACAGGGTGCTTGAGGGGGCGTCCATTATTTACGTGGGGTGAAATAGGAGGGGGGGGGGAGGTCGATGGAAATCTCACCATACCTCACCAAGGGTGGGGGAAGGGAAATGGACGGTGTAACCCCCATACACATAAAATTCATCCAATTTAAGTCAAGCAAATCCCATTAATTATTTGCTCGAAACTCTGTAGATCTTACGGCGACGAGGCCCTAAATAAGTCGTCTTTTGATCCACGTGCACAGAGTAGAGGTCACATTTTTAAAATATATTTAAAGATATTCGATGGTAATAAAATAGCTCATCAAATGGTCATCATTGGTTAAAGCAAGATGATATGGTATGACATCACATATATTTTCAACACGGCATGTCCACAAGACTAAGATAATAAAAAAAAAAATGGTGTATGTAAGACTTATTTTGCGCCAACCACCACGTGTTGCTTCTCTCATTCTAAGATATAATATTCTATTTTCCTACCACACATAACACTATAACATTAACCCTTTCGTTTTCTGTGGAACAATTTCATGTCTTGTTTTCTTCGATTGGAAGTGGTATTTACAAACAGCTATGGCATATACCGTGAGATGGTAAGGAGCAAGTGACTCTGAATAAGTTGACTACATAAAGAGAGGATATATTGAATGCGATACGATTTTACTACTGTAGATCCATTTTGGTATATGCTCTGAAAATATATAGCTGTTTTCGATATGTTTCTTAAGTAATACCTTGTCAGAGGAACAAAACTTTTATATGAATGAATTACCAAGGAATATGACGCAAGGAAAAAATTTCCTGGTTTATTGCTCATTTTGGATAATCGTACACGAACCCTCTTTTCCAGTTAGTTTGTTGCAGTATTTAATACTTTTTTGGGAGGGGGATGCTGCAGTATTATGTGTATTTAAGGTTTCCGTTAATATTCCAGTAATGGGGTAGTTTTACTTAGCATTATATCACGTAGAAGATTTTTTTTCTTGTCTTGTATATATTAGTGAGAGTATGCAGAAACCAAGTTTTCGACCTCCAACACCCTCGGCACAATTTTCTGTGGCCAAAAAAACGTCAAAATTTTGGTACTTTTTTCAGTTTTTCATTTATAACGCCTTCCTGATGAGTCCTAGCAAGAAACATTCTAATTCCAATTTAAAAGACGACAAAATTTCCTACAACTTTTATTGCACAAACTTTTTACTAAACTGAAAACTAAGCAAGCTACAGTTCTTCGAAAATCAGCAAAATTTCATACTCTTCCGAAAAGTTGAGTTTTTATCTACTTTGTCGCTCAAAATGATCTGAAAACCCTGTACATATAATTAATATATATGTATTTCTGTATGACATAGTATATGCATGTACGGTACTTTGATTACTGATATCCCTGTTGGCACGGAGATCCCAAAGGATTGTTCGGCCACCAGATGATAATGTTTTCGATTCGCCGCGCAAAGTGCCCCTCTGCGGCTATCTACCTAACCAGGTAATAGTATATGGGATTGTCCATAAACCACGCAGTTCCATTTTGGCCTCCTATGAAGCCTCCGCCCCCCTACGTAGCCTTACGTGGCTTTTCTCTCTGTCCCCTCTCCCCCCCCCCTCCGCGTAGTACGTAGATTTTTTTCCCGTGTTGATTCTAGAAGACATTTTGTACTATTTTCACTTGTCAGAATATCGTAATTTACAAACTGAGATAATTAAATGACAGAAATAAATATTTTCATGCTGTTTGTGTGTTCTTTACCTCATTTTAACTGTGACAAATAATATAAATGAAAAGCTACGTGGCCAACGTAGCCGAACGTAGCTTTCCAGCCAACCCCCCCCCCCCCCCCCCCTATTGACCGATAGGTACAGCCAATTGTGTCTCCCAGCTTAATTGTAGGTTTCGGTGGCTGAGATGAAGTTTGGACTAGTGGTTTGTTTTGTTGTCGTTGCAGTTTGTCCGACACCATGTTGCTCCTCGCTGCGCTGCTGTTGGTCTCTTCAGAGGCGTCAGAAGAGTCAAGGATCATCAACGGACACGATGTGTCCATTGAGGAGCGTCCATTCCAGGTGAGTAGCAGTTGGAAGAGATGCTTCAGCGAATGTACGCTCTTGAATTTTCGAAGTTTATCAATGATTTTTTATCAGAAAGGTGTGGGTATGACTATGGAGGAGAATGTAGGGTCTATTTATTGAAATGCCTTTACCCTCAGTGGATTCTTTCTGGTTCCCGGATGAATGAAACTGTAGAAAAATTGTGTGGTGTGTACACCTGCTCATCAGGTATTGTTTCCGCTGTTTGCTGTATATTATTATATTATTTACAATTACCACTCCTGTTTTACCTATACTGCCCATTCCTACCCCCCATTTGCCTTATACCTACCCAATTCCTTCTTAAGACTTATCCTTTCGTGAGTGCGTGTGTGTTTTTATTTACAGAACAACATTATCAAGGAGGCCGGATGGCTTTGGCGCCTGGGGATGGGTGCACCAACCTGCAGCGAATCGTTACCACGACGTCCTCTGTCGTTCCTGAATTCTTCTGCCGCTCCTTACCGCGTTCGGCTGTTGTTACTATAAATTTCCTGATACCACTGCCATTTAATCTACCAGTCTACGACTGGTTGGAATGCGGGGAAGTCTTGCAGGAAAGAATTTGCGCCGCGAACATTTAACTTATTTATTGGCCACAAAGTTACACAAAATATGGCCGAGGAGCGGGTCCACTTCGCTTCCTATTAATAGTAATTTTCCCAGGCAGACGACAAAGTTAGTTAGGCAGTGGGGAGACCGTGCGAGAGCCAAAGTGAATACTATGATGTTTCCGGGCAAAGAGAGCTCGCGAAGCGTGCCGACCGGCCTCGTAACCTCGGACTCGCGTCAGCGAAGTTCCGAAATTGCCGATTCGCGTCAGCGAATTCCGCGGCCGCAAACAACTGGTGAGCGGTCAGCAGCTCGACCTGCACCTCGCTTAAAAAATTCAACTTTAAATAAAGTTAATAATTTTGAGCTCTCACAACATGTTGACCAAGAAGAGAAGAACAAGAGAAGAACGTGATATTCAGATTTTTCATCTGCCTGGCTCACTGTTTGTTCCCCTTTCCAAAGTATTATATTCCATTCAGACCATTTCCGCAGGTATAGTTGTATGAATATATGTTCATTTGATCTAACGGGGACCACGTTAAGCTTTCGTTTGTCTTGAATCTTTGCTTTTTGGTGTGTACACACTCGAGTCAAAACTAGGGTCGCTAGCCCTTGAGGGGAACTACAGTTCAACGTGGAATCAGAACCACGGAAGCGTTCTGGGGTAATAAAATACTTATTTTCGTTTTGAAAATACGTAATAAAACAGGTATCAGACGATATATTTGACTACCTCAAGAGTTTCTTAGCTTTTAGTCCTGCCTACCAAAATAAACGTATAATAACTATATTCACCTCACAATTAGATCTCCTCTTTCTGTTTTGTATTATTCTTTCATACAACGGTATTAGTGGAGGTTATCACAAATCGTGGATCAAGCTGAAAACTCACAACAAAGAGCCAAGTGTATCTACAGAACACTAACTAATGCCTGTATCTGTTTCGCAGTGTAATGGAGTTACGTATTTCGTAACCTGCATTGATTGTCGGAAATTCCGGGTCTGCTAGACTCCCGGGCAAACAATCGCCACTTTCACCTAGCACGCGGAGAAACATACCAGAGTGCTGACATCAGGGGAAACAAGTAGAGACAAATTGAGCGACACGACATTGTAATTCGCAGATACGGTAGACTACGTGTTAGAGAGAGAGAGTCGCTTGGCGGAGTGGAATATCTCTGAGCGCGCATGCACTGGTAAAGTTGCTCGGGGTCATGCGCCGGACGGTGGTGCCACCTAGCGGCAACTGTGACGTCATTGGCCACGCTTACGGGACTCTAATTGGCTACTCCCACCACCAACAGCCTGTGACTTCATGGGTAATTCCAGAAAATTGCCGTAATTGCCGGTTTTGACTTTGGCGTATATTATAATTAATTCTTTCTAAACTGCAGTTGTACGTATTATATTAATATAAGATTGTTGTATAGATTTCAGAAACCTTCCTCTGTGTTTAATGTAGTGTTGTCTGCGTAAATAGGTTGGATGAAGCTATGCATCATGTATGCGAACCATCGAGTCGTGTACGGGTATATATCACTTGTCCGCTCACCAGACTTTACAGATTAGATTTTCAGATAAATGTTTCTTTATCATATCTTCTATAGTTGTTAAAAATAACATCCAACGCCAGGCATCAGCGAGAAAATTTCGATTTTTGAATGTTTTCTGACGAGGATCACAGAAACAAAGTCCCATTCGAAGGACTTCTAAAAATCTCGATTCTTTTTCACTAGACCACTGTATCGTAGTGATGTTATTGCTGCTGGCGTATTGCAGGTTGGCCTGAGGCTAGGAGGGAACTTGTACTGTGGCGGGAGTATCGTGGCCGAGCGCTTCGTGTTGACGGCGGCCCACTGCGTGGAGTGGCTGCCTGCAGGCCGTCGCATCATCATCGCCGGCACTGCTGAGCTGAACGATACCACTGTGACTGCGAAGCCCAGTGCTATATTCCTGCACCCGCTGCATGACGGATTAAACATGGCGTACGACGCGGCGCTCATCAAGGTCGACCGCGCCTTCGTCTACAGTAGCAAAATCCAGGTAACCGCTATTTTCTAACTTATTCTATTAGCTAATCGGTTCTATGCTACATAACATACGTTACTAGGCAGAGATTCCGAAGTGCCTGAATTCCTGTATTAAAAAACTCTTTTGTCAGACGACACAATAACTGATTTGGAGATACTAGCAGAAGATGAAGAGACTGCCATCAAACAACCTGAGACACTCAAAGAATGTGCAGAAAAAGTAGGATTGCAAATCTCATTCGAGAAAACTGAATTCATATGTACAAAGACAGAAATAGCAAGTTTGAGAACAAAATACGGTAAAATCAGCAGGGTTCCATACTTTAAATACCTCGGAGAATTCATGGAACCGACAGGTCTTGAGAAAATCTCACAGCAAAGTCGCCTCCAAAAAAGCATTAGGGTTAGTCCAAAATCTTTATCACAAAAAATCTATGTCAAGACAGACGAAAATTCGGCATTGCAACAAAGTCATAATACCAACAGTACTCTATGCAAGTGAAACATTATCACTTAACAGAAAACATGACCTTGAAGTTAAAAATGTGGAGAGAAAAATCATTAGAAAAATTCTAGGAGCAAGACTCACTAAAGTCGGTTACAGACTGCAATCAATCAAAACAACAGAAAAGTTTTCAAACATCGAAATTGACATCAAGAAAAGGCGTATGAAATTCTTTGGTCACCTTAAGAGGCTACCAGAAAGTCGATTGACAAAACAGATAATAGATTATGTAAGTTCACTTAAAAATTCTACACTTTGGCTGAATGAAATTCGGAAGGATCTTAAAAGTGCAAGCATAGGATCAACAGACATCTTAAAAAGAGACACCTTCAGGCACAAAGTAGACAAATGGGAAGTGATAACTGAGCAATCAAAACAAAAACAATACAGACCAAAGCGGTCGGAAGAACGCAAACAAGCTTTCTCGGAAAGAATGAAAGCCTATTGGAACAATAAGAAGAAGAAGAAAACTTGATTCCGTCATTTGTTTACCGTCTTCCATTTATTGGGAGAATTCGCCAATAATAATAATATATGGTCGTAATGATAGTTTACTAAAAACAGAGCTGCCCCAGTATATATTCGTCACTGGATCTGGGGGTGGGGAACGGGCGCTGGCTATTGGCCGAGAATCACGCAGTTTTCACGTGTACCTCTCCTGCAGGTAGGATGCTACTCTCGTGAACACAGACTGGCCACATGGTGCTTGCACAATTATTAAACCAATACTTGATGGCTGATTCAGAACTTCTATACTGGAACAGAATTTATAACAGTAGAATAGACGTGATGATTTTTTAAACAATTGCGCAACCGCTAAGTGTCGACTAATAATTAATTTCGCTGATATTATTATTATTGCTTCCCTACGTGACACACTTATGTCAACTTAGCTCTTGCTAGTTTCGAAGAAAACACCTAATTTGTGTGATTATACGAAAATCCTCACTTCGATTAATAACTATAAAAAAAAACACCAGACAACTTACTTACTCCCCGAACAAGACAAAGGAACAATTCAGACAGTTACTGCAAATAACTAAAAGCACACGCTAATCTCACTCACTGCCGCAAAAATTGGAACTTGGCTCTGGACCGAAGGTCCGACTCCGATGAAGACTAGTGATGAAAAAGCGACGCTTTGTGGCTGCCCCTCTATTTATAGTGACGCATCTTTTTGATGCAACCTTTACCCATAAGCGAGAACTGTGTCGCAATGCTTGCCGCTACGCGTGGATCCTAATATTGCACCACGATCGGATTCCTAATTTTAACAATAATACTCAACTAGTCTCTTAAAATACACTCTGAAATCCCTAGAACCGTCACAAACTGCAGCTCTAGGCGACCTTGGAAGGTGGCGTGTTATTAAGCCTGTTCCCTTGGCTCGGAAGGCAAACTACCTTTCTTAACACCGATAAATGACTACAAAAATTAATACCAGCTACTCAACAGCTCAATGTGAGTCCCTCCTTCGGAAGTAGCACTCCGTTTCAGTAATTACTATGTGAGCGAAGTGTTTCTACCTAATAATGGGAAAAATCTCCAGTGCCCACGTGATTATTATTTCAGTTGGATACTATTGGGTTAAGGAATGAAGTGTACCTATCCAATATGTGAGTGGATGTCACTGGATAATGTCCAGGCTTGCGACACCTCAAGCTATGCGAAATATGATTAAGACAGCAGAGTTAGCTGTCGAAACGTTGTGTTTATACGACACCATCGAGCTGACCATCCGAGAAGGTTATTCAGGCTGAGTCAACAGTTTGTAATGATACAGAAATTTGTTGAGATAATCGGTAGACGTTTCATTTTCCAGCAAGCAATCTCAAGTTTGATGCAACGTACTGCATTAGTATACCATTCCGCCACGAGGAGACCCATCCTTAGTACACAGATAAAATGGCTGCTTTCCCTGGTGCGGAGGGTGCTTGCTGTGTGTATTTGTTTAATGAAACGAACTCTGGAACAACTGTTCCGGGAAAATTTCTAATCGAATACGCTAAAGAACCTCCAAGCAGACCTTCAATTTACTCTTGGCGCAAGAACTTTGTTGAGGTGGGTTTTTTTTTTCTTTTCACAGTGACATGATACTAAATCACCAGCTCGCCCACACGTTGATGATTATGTTGAACTAGTTAGCGAGAGCTTTGTCCGTACTCCACAAAACTCAAGGATGAAGATGATCGAGATGGGATGATTTACTACCAACAAGACGGTGCACCACCTCATTTCCTCGATAATCGCTTCCCTGGTCGGTAAATTGATCGTGAAGAGACCAATCACATGGCCACCTCGCTCCCCACATTTGTTTCTCTCATTTTTCATTAAAGATCGTCTGTATGTTCCTCCCCTACCAAACAATTTGGCCGATCAGAAAAATCGAATCTACGTTGCCGTTACAAATGTTACTCCAGATTTGCTTCAAAGTATGTGGGAAGGGCAAGAAGCGATTCATTTCTGTACTCATTTTTTCCACGAGCGATTAGAGAATCGAATACTAAAGATTTACCGGGCAGGTAAACTTAAAATTCGACAGGAGTAGTTCTCGATGAATCACTTCGGTTATAGTGATCTGGGTTTTCCTGGAAACTCCAGGCGAATGCCGGGATAGTTCGTGAGAATAGCCCGTGGGCGCTGCCATATCCCGTATATCCCTTACAAACTACTAAACTTTGGGTAGGTGTAATGCACCCTCCGCCACAAACTTTTAATAAATCGTGGAGTATTAATAATCGATAACCGGTGGGATGTTTGCCTCATGAAAAACTGGTGGCCATATCGAAGCGAAATGACACTTGACACTTTTATGTGAAACTTGAGGTTGTTTGTTACAAAATGAACACATGTACCGATTTTGTAAGATATTTCAGTACTTTACAAAGTTCTAAAGTCCTTTTCGACTCACCCAGTTTTTTTGTACTGATCCGCTTTTTTCTATTCTTCTCACCTGGCATGAGAATATGTTTAGTAAAATTCGAGGTAATTTACATTGTCTCTGGCGGCGGCTGATTTACCGCATGTTGCAGCCCGTCCCGCTAGCCAGCCGAGTCCCGAGCAACGGCTCCCTGGTCACCGTCTCGGGATGGGGTTATATACACCCGAACGGAACAAAGCCGTCGGTCCTGAAGGCGGTCACGCTGAGCTTCGTCGACCACGAGACCTGCGCAACCAAGTTGCCGGAGGAGTTCCCTCGAGGACTCTCTGAGTCCATGCTGTGCACCTTCACGGCTGGCCAGAGCCCGTGCCACGGCGACAGCGGCGGTCCCCTCACAGACAGCTCCGGGCAGCTGCTGGGCCTGGTCCACGGAGGGATTGTGTGCGGCTCCAAGGAGCTGCCCTGTATGTACACCAGCGTGCCCGCCATCCGCGACTGGGTCGAGGCCACCATCCTCAACCATACAGCAACCACTGGCCGAGACAAGTCTGCATGACAACTTACGTGTACACGTTGTGTCAAAACGGTACCGAGTTAACAATAAATATTTGAAATGATGACAAAAATGTAAATATAATGTCGAAGATTCTCTCATATAATTAATATAGTCTTGTCGGGTGACTAGCAAACCGACTGATCCCGCGCCTGGCACCTGCTGGCGCTTCCCCCACTCTACCACCCAGGCGTCGACCGAGTCAGCCAATCAGCTGTGCGCAAGCCGCCACCTCTGAAAGAAAATCATGTGAATACACTCTGCTCACTTGGGTAGTCACCCGGGAAGACTACATCAAAAATTTAAACCTTGATTTGACCTTCTCCTTTACTACCACTTTGTTGACACTGCGAGCAATCAGCGGTCCCCGCTATAAATGCGCTTTTACTATACTCAACAACAGAAAACTTACCGTAACTTTACGACCTCCCACCTTTAATAATTCTCCCGGCTACTTTATTTAAATATCGGACTTCGTTTTGACGGAGATTGACAGCTTTCTATTTTAGCGATAGCAAAGTAGTAGGGGGCGGGATCAATTACGAAAGAACAATACTATACGGAGTTAATCAATGATGAACCACACTATTCAAACAAAGTCTGTTATTCATGTACTTGGATACAAAAGTTGATATTAGAAATTGCAACAACTAATGCAATTAATCAAGATCATTTAAATCGTTCAGAAAACAATAGTTCTACAAGTACACTTAAACCATTTTTTCTTGTCACATTGCTTATCATCACATACACTTTACAGTTCTTAACAATCGTCCAAATAAATATTCCCATCTAACGTTTTCTCTTCACGTAATGAGTTTCTTTAACCATCGCCATAGCGAGAATGAGCAGGAGAACAGAGAGATAGAAAACGGACTTACTTTATGGTATACTGGTTGGCAGGCGGTGCAGGCAAGTACCACAATCAATCACAATGACCAACTGGACAAAACTGAGGGGCCTATTGTATTCCGATGGGCCTTATATACCCTTTGGGTAACTGTAGTTTAAATTTGTTGTATGTTTGGTATGAATACTGACAACATTGAATTCAGAACTTTCCACCTGCCTGGTGCACCATCTCTGAAAAATTGGAGAGTACATTGACTCCAACAGATATTACCTCGCCCAACAGACGCCTTTTGATGTCCGTGGGTTGGCTATGGACAAATCCTTCTCCGCGTTAAAGAAGAAGGCGCGAAGGGCTTAACTGACAGCAAGAGTGGCATTAGTGCCATAATGGCAGCTACCGCACCCTACAGAAATTCCTAAATAATGAAATACATTGGCTGGTTCACTCTCGCTACTGCAATTTAAAATTCTTGAGTCTATGCCTTATCGACTATTTAACACTATCTCTTAATGTTCATACTTACAGTTTTTTAACACTTTTACTTCGTGCATAGGCCTTGTGACATCACAATGCTAACCACAAAAGTAAACAAGAAAATTGAATTGTTATGATTTATATCAACAAAAATACATACAAAATACCCAACATTCATACAAAACATGGACTCAACTTCTAATTTAGAATCAATAATTTCATATATAAAAACATTTTAAAAAACTATAAGAAACTAAACAAATACCATAATTCATGCATTTACAGCTTCACTAGTCCAAACTGTGAAGCGTAATACATTGGTCAGACATGCAGACAATTCGAAACAAGATATAAAGGACACTTAAGAGCACTAAAATAAACTAACCATGCCTCCTTTGAAGATCACCTCTTGAATATAATCACCATCCCACTGACATTCAGACGGGCATGCAACTACTCACCACAATCAATAAGAAACCACAGGCATTAACATATCAAGAATAAAAATTACATCCAAATGCAGTAATTGATGGCAAAAGGATGATAAATAAATACATGAACATAATCAACCAAACATTATACGCATATTAAAAACAAAATAAATATTCACTAAAAACAACTATTTCAAATGCCCACCTACTATCAAAACCAGGGAACCCTAAGCTCAATGAAACCCGAAACATAAACAAACACACGCAATATGGCCTAGTAAACAACATGGCGTCATATTTATACTCACATTTTTTTTTTGTTTTTTTTTTTGTTTTTTTTGTTTTTTTTTTTTTTTTTTTGTTTTTTTTTTTTAAATAGCATTTGGCTTCCTTAGGCCATATAGCCAGCACAAGTATCTGTTTATTTCATCCAGTGTTTTTCAGTTTCTCCATGTGTATATATATCTTTCAAGTAATTCTAGACACACCACAGGACGGACACGACAAGCACACCAACACACAACACTTAAACACCCATGCCCTCTGCCGGACTCGAACCGGCGACCTTCGGTACGTGGTGCCAGTACTCTAGCCCCTAAGCTACCGAGGCCGGCACACTCACATGGTTTGAACTGATACTAATTGTAAAATTAATCGTGGTACTAGAAAAGGTGCTTTGCAAGAAACTAAAATAATATAAGTTAAAAAATGTGATGAACACAAATCAGTATGGGTTCGGAGCAGGCAAGTCAACAGAGGACGCCATCAACCACTTAATAGAAATAGCTCAAAACTCTCCCAAAAATTATGTGGTGGGAGTATTTGTAGATATCGCCGGCGCTTTCGACAATCTCTGGTGGCCCGCGCTGTTCGAACGCTTAAGAAACATCAACTGTCCAGAAAAACTATATAACAGTTTTAGAGATTATTGTAGAAATAGATATGCCAAATTGCGGTGCCCCAACAAGTACATAGAGAAAAGACTGACGAAAGGTTTCCCGCAGGGATCAGTGTGTGGACCAATTTTCTGGGACATTGGTTTGGAATCGGTAATGGAAATATTGCAACAAATGTCAGAACTGCTGGGTGTGGTGGCATTTGCCGACGATCTCGCACTTCTGATAGACGCGGACACCAGGCAGGACCTCGAAACAAAATGCAAAGCTATATTGGATTGCTGAGTCAGTGGTGTGCAGAAGTTAAGTTAAACCTAGCCTCACAAAAGACAATCTACATTTCCTAAATGGAAGACTCAAAAGAAATCCGGTAATTAAGATCCAGCGAAATCAATAAGAAGAAAAGCAATAGTCCGTTACCTTGGTGTAGACCTGGAGGAACAACTGAAATATGCGTCTCACATGGAGGAAGTATGTGGACGAGCAGCACTGGTATTGCACAAATTGATAAGCACTGGCGAGCTACAGTTTAATCTGCCTCCGCTCATTATAAGAAGATATCACAATGCAATACTGACCTCTATTACTGGATACGCTGCAAGCACTTGGGCCAAGCACCTGAGAAAGGTCAAACCAAAGGAGCTGCTTCGGCGTAGGCAGCGAGGAATTCTGCTCAGACTAACTGGGGCTTACAGAACAACGGCCACAGACGCAGTAACAGTTATACTCGGCATCTGGCCCCTGGACCTGGAAGTAAGGAAGCTAGGAGCATTATATGCGATTAAAAAAAGAAGGTATGAACAAGGTACTGAAATAATTGTAAGGTCTGTTGAAACCAAAAAAGATGTTTGGGATGCGCTGATAGATGAATGGCAGCAAACATGAACAAACAGCAACACGGCAGAAGGACCTTCGACATGCTTCCTTGCGTGAAAGAGAGAATGAACATGACTCACCTACAACCATCTCCAGGGCTCATACACTACATATCTGGCCATGGTCTGTACTACAGTTTCTTAGAACAGAGAGGCCTCAACGAAACAAACAGATGCGACTGTGGCGAAGTAAGCACCTCCAAGCACGTGGTTTGGGAGTGCAAACAAACTAAAGAATTAAGAGCACACCTTCAAATACAACTTCAGAATAGAAGAATATATGACATACTTCGTGATACCGAGCTCTAGCACTTTCTGGTTGAAGCTGCTAATCTAGCATCGCTGAGCGAGAAGGCGAGATTTGCTGAATTGAAATTAGCAGAGAGTAGAAGACGCCGCGAGCAATCAGCATCAGAAACAGAAAGAAGGGCAGGAGAAGAAGAAACTCAAGAGGAAAGAACAACCCAAATGTGACTACAAGCACTGCCCATGACTAAGGCGGTGCCTGCACCAGGAAGACCGCAAAGCCTCAATTCTTCGTAGTGCCTCTGGAAGCCAGAGGCAGCTTCTTCAGGGCTCAGTGGGCGGCCTGCTCTGATTCCAGGAGGGAACTCCTGATGTGGGAGTAGGCGGCTCCAGGGACAAACCGGAGAAGAACGAGACCACTATGTGGAACGTGAAGCTGGCTGACGGCACTTTGTGGTCAGCAAGTCAGCAGTCGCCCCGCTTCATCAGCAGACAGCTGGCGGCCTAGACGTCGACGCAGGCCAGCAGTGGTCAAGCAAGAATATTTGCGAATAGAGTTTAATGATTAAAAGTATGAAAATACATAGACAATTGCTGATTGTGGTGTGAACTAGTGTGATGGTGGATTAATTAGTAGATTAGTTAGTAGGTTATTTGGTATATTAATTATTATAATACTTTAAATCTATTAAATCCTTAAGAATAATTAACAGATATATTTTTTCAAATTAAATTGTTTTAAGAATAAAAACTGTAGACACTGAGGGACTATTCTAGGTATCAAGGTTGTAGGCTATGAAAAATCAGGAAATAAATAAATAAAAATAAAATCCAATCAGCCTCTACGGCATCATGCAGTCACGATCCTGCAACAACATCGGGTGAGTCGGCAGCTTCGAGCTTAGTCCTTGAAGACAGGTTTGGTTCATTCAAAAATAGAATTTATGACGGGAAAATTTGGAATTCTTTAAATTTCATTTATCCAAATAATTTCATTGATTCGTTGCCGACAAACTTCGCGGAATTGTGGATAATCGGTCCTCCCAAGCCGTGAAGGTACAGGTCGGACCGTTTAACACATACAAAATTGAGAAGGAAATGCCCATACATGCTTCTTAACCAAAATGCGTGAGGTCACAACAAGCACTTGCCTGGCGGATTGGTATGAAAAATACGTGAAGTTGGAGCTCAGAGTAAAATTGTGTTAGTTTCAAGAACGGACGAGTGACAAAACTCTCGACAAAATAATATCCCTTGATATTAGCATTTCCAAATTTCAGCCATTCCATCAGGGGTCTTCCTATGTTGCTCTGCCACTTGATATCTGTAGAAAGCACGCCGTCATCAATGTTAAAAACTAGAATGACGCGTTTTGTTTTTTATTGGCACTTCTTACATCTCAAGTAAAGGCGCCGAAAAAACATGTGTTCCTAGTCATTAATTTTTCAGGCATTGATTTTCCAGTTAAACTCTCGAACATTTCTAAATTTGAGAGGCAAAAACCAGAGCATTCTGTAAATGTTTTCGTTCTGGATGCAGTTAATGGTAGACATGTAGTTTCCGCGGCCCTCCATCATCACATAAACATGTTGATGACACCGACGGTAGTGGGAAAAAATTCCATTACTGTTGGATTCACGACATGCCGAGGCTAGTTAGGTCTTCAATAAGTTTTTATAAGAGTGCTATATTTAATTGTGACAGATGTCTGCAACATTTGGGAGGAAAAGATCTTCTGAACCACCACGAGATTGAGTGCGCAAGGATTCACCCTATAAGTGTGGATTTACCCGACGACGACGATAAAACCTTAAAGTTTAAGGATTTTGTACACCAGCAGCGTATACCCGTCGTCGTTTATGCGGACTTTGAAAGTATATTCGAACATTATGATTCTTGCAGTCCTTCCTGCAATGCCTCTCACACTAACGATATCCAGAATCATTCCCCTTTCGCTGCCGCATACTATGTCGTTTGTCCACACATATCTAGTCTGTCACGTTTGAACTCCTTCACGGGAAAAATACCGAAAATTGGAACGTTGGCGAACTCGTCAAACTTACCAAGAAAGTTGATAAAATTTACAAGAGGTGCATTCATCTTATAATGACAGATGTGCGAGAAGCAGATTTTGCTGATGCTATGGTTTGCCACGTCTGTGAGAAAGACATTGAACCACAGATGTGCGGTTATTTGCATATCTGTTTGAGAAATTTAGGGGTTTATGTTTGGGGATGTACACCCTGGGCCCCGCCTGCTATTTCACATCCCCAGGCCTTTCGTGGCAGGCTATGTTAAGGAGCACTCGTATCGAACTGGACCATCTGACGGATATCGACATGCTGCTCCTTTTCGAACGAGGGATTTGCGGAGGTATTTGCCAGTGCGTGCACAGGTATGCCAAGGCAAATAACAGCTACATGCCGGAGTACAACCGCGAGGCGTCTGAAGATTTTATAATGTACTTCGACGTAAACAATCTTTACGGCTGGGCCCATGGGCGTATCCAGGATCAGAACTAGAGGGGGGCAGTATTTGAACTAGGGGGGGGGCAACTCATTTTGGTTTCGAGGAAGTGGGGTGGGGGACTGAAACATGACATTACAAAATCAAACTCAAACCTATTCAGGAAACAATTTTTATCATTGATTAATATAGTTACCCAACTACTTAATCTAAGGACCTACTATGTAGTTAATTAAGATCGTAAGTCAGTTAGGTTTTTATGTAAACATTAATTGTCTCGGATTTTCAATTTCAACCATTTTGTTTGTCAATATCTCGTGGTGTTCTTTCACGAAATTTCTATCAGACATAATCTAGTAAATCTTTCTCTCCCAAAGTGCTCCTGAACTAGTTCTTCACACGTCGAAGCGTACTGAAGGCAACTTAATTTTTCTTCTAGGGGGGTGGCAGCAGCCCCCCTCTGCCCCTCGCTGGATACGCCCATGGCTGGGCCATGTTGGAGTATCTGCCCTCTGGTGAGTTTGAATGGCTATCAACTAAAGGGATTTCTAGCAGAGATTTCATGAGTGTTGCAGCTGACTCACGTAGGGGATTCGTGTTGGAGGTAGACTTTACGATTCCCCTAGATAAACACGACGTTCTAGCAGACCTGCAGCCATGTCCAAACCACAAAGCCCCTCCAGGTTCTACCCTCCCCAAGCTGATGACCAATCTGGAGAACAAGGTACGGTATGTTCTCCATTACCAAGTTTGGGGCTGCAGGTGACCGAAATACACCGGGTAATATCTTTCAATCAGTCACCGTGGTTGAAAGAATACATATCTCTCAATACGAGTTCCCGCCATTCAGCAAAAACAGATTTCAAGAGAGAATTTTGTAAATTAAATAACAACTCCATTTTCGGTAAAACTATGGAGAACATTCGAAAACACCGCGACGTGAAATTGTGTATAGGTTGGGTGGGCCACCGCAGTGCCCACAGACACATAGCTACATCACACTTTAAGCAGGTAACAATTTTCAACAAAGTCTTTGTGGCCGTGGAGATGGCGAAAGCTAGGATTGATTTTAATAAACCAATGTCGGAATGTGCATTCTTGACCTTTCTAAACTGAGGATGTACAGATTTCATTATAAATTCACCATTCCTCAGTTAAGAAGCCCTTAATTGCTATATATCGATACAGACAGCTTCATCAACTTGGTGAAGAACTGTGATACATATTAAATGATACGCCGTAACAGGGATGAGTTCGACACGTCAAGATATAGCACCGGAAACTGTTATAGGATATAGTCCCACAGTGAACAGTTTGTCGGTGTTACAAAGGACGAGTCGAATGGCACCCTGATTGCGGAGTTAAGGGCATAATTGTATGCATTGCTGCTCGAGACCGACCGAATCTTGAGACGGGCTAAAGTTTTGGCTGGCTCAGTCATTCGACAGCTACAGGTGGAGGAATACATAAATTGCTTCCATGGGGAAACTCCGTGGTACCATCTGCAGCAAAGGATAACTTCAACTTCTCCATATTGTAAATACAGTGCAAATCTCCAAACTGGGTCTGTCTAGAACTGGATGATAAGCGGTATATTTTCCCCGACGGGATAGAGACCCTACCGTAGGGACACAAATCTGTACCTAGGTGAACGTGTGTGAATATTTTGTAATATTGTTTGAGTGAAGAGGAAATATACCGTTTATCCGTGTATCTAGTTTGGAAATATGTGTAGCGCATTGCTTAGGCTACTGCAAAATCAAGTATATAGATATTTTTTCCCAGTACTGTAAATACTTTAAAAACAATTAATGGAAAGTGAAAACTTTTTTGCAGTGCACTGATGATTCTTATAGAGTCAATCAGTGTACAGGAAATAAATGCTGTACATAGTGTAACCTCCTTGTTACTTTTAAATTAATACACCAGGTGAATATACCTTGTACCAATTCTTTTTAATCATATCTAAAGTTCAATTCAGTAATAATTATTATTGAATTCATACATTAAGTTTTAGTTAACAATCTCTTTTTTTTATCCTCCTTTTTTTCTAATCACCAAACAATCAAAGATACTAATAAAAAAAACTAAGACATTTATATTATTCCAACGACATACAATATATGTATCGTCTGTGGAATACTCGTTACTATAAATTTTACAAAAAATATACACAAATCATTAATTATTTCTTAATATAATTATTCCAAGTATAATTTCTAAATTTATAAAAAAATGGTGCTTCAGGGAATGACCATATGTCACTATATTCCCCCACATCGAGGCATAATTAATGCTGTCAACTACTTTTCTATTACTACAGCACAGCATTTATTTGCCGAGATGTACCAATATCAAACTGTTCATTCTCAACAATTTTAGGCCCACTATATTCCTTTAAAAAAATAGTCAGATAACGTTGTTACCTGATATATTCCTCCGCTCAAAATTGTATTCCCCCAAATTTTATGAGATACATTTTTATAACTCTCATGCTTTTATAGACTAGTTTAATTTTTTCAGCACTCATTCGTTCATTTATTTTCACTAACGAAGATACAAAGAATCTTGTTACTGTCAAGTAAGAACATTAACATCAAGGAAAACACAAATGAAATAAAATTTAAAATATTTGCAATACGGGTAGATTATGCATTTAGATCCCTTACCAAAAATCAACATTAATCTCACAGTTCTTCATTAAATATATCATTATTATCTACAGACTGTTTTAAACTCTTGTGAAGCTTATTAAAAGATGTATACCAGAATAATTAACTCCTCTTTGTACTAATGGCAGAGATGTTTGTGTTTTGTGCAAGTTATTTCTGTTTCTTGTATTGAAACTGTGTACCTGTGAATTAGAAGTAAACAGGTTACAATGTTCTTTGGCAAAGCACATCAGAGAAATATATACTGAGAAGTCATTGAAAGAATATTGAGTTTTTTTAAAAAGTTATGTGGAAGAAGTTCTTGGTGTTACCCTACACAACATTCCTAATAGCTCTTTTCTATGCTATGAAAACTTTTTTACTTTGTGAAGAGTTTCCCCGCAAAAATTATGCCATATGACATCACTGAATGAAATATGAGGAGTACACGTGTTTACGGTAATTCTAGATCTGCTGTTAGAGAAAGTGTTCGTATTGCAAAGGTAGCACTACTTAACTTCTTCAGTAGTGAAGTGATATGTTCATGCCAACAGAGTTTCTCATCTAATTTAATACCAAGGAATTTCTAATATTGTGTTATTTTTATAGCTTACTTGTAAATCTAGCTGTGCATAATTTTTTGTTTTAAACCTAATATAATGTGTTTTTTTTTCAGAATTTAATTTTAATGAATTTTGCCTTAATCCAATTTGCTTACTTCACTAAATACTTCACTTTCATTAAATTCTAGATTGCTGTTTGGTGGTTTTTTTTTTTTTTTTTTTTTCATAGTCAGGTTAGTGTCATCTGCAAATAAAACTACTCTTAACTTTGTCAGATAAGTTTCCAGGCAGGTCTTTGATGTACAACAAGAAGAGGAGGGGTCCTAGGACAGAACCTTTTGGAATTCCATGTTTTATATTCTCCCAGTCACATGAAGCATCTTTACTTATTTTAGAATCAAAATGGAAACTTTTTGCATTCGACTTTCCATGTATGATTTAAACCATTTACCTGCGATTCCATAAATACCATAGTATTCCATTTTCTTCAAAAGTAATTCATGATTTACACAGTTAAATGCTTTTGCAAGATCACCTAATATTCCTACAGGGCTCATTTGATTATTCAGTTGCTCAAATGTGTTATTTAAAAATGAATATATAGCCATTTCTATAGATGATCCTTTTTGGAACCCAAATTGTGATTTAGTGAGGATATTATTTTGGGTAACATGTTTTATTACTCTACAGTACATGACTTTTTCAAAAATCTTTGAGAATCCTGAAAGCAATGAAATGGGGCGATAGTTTCTACACATATTGCTTCTCCTGTTTTTAACAATGGTTTTACAACTGCATATTTTAGTCTACTTATAAACACACCTTGCAAGCAACATTCATTACAAATGTGGGCAAGTAAACCATAGATACAATCTGAACATCTTTTCAGTAATTTACTTGGAATATTGTCATAGCTAGAAGAATTTTTTTGTTTTAATTGTTTCATGAGTTTATTTACTTCTGAGACTGTTACAGGTGGCAATTGCATTTCCACAAACATTTGGGAAGGCAGTCTGAAGAAGCCTTGGGCACTATGTGGGGATTACTTTTCTATGCCCAAATTATATACAGCTGTAGTAAAATGTTTGTTAAATAATTCACAAACTTCCCCTACTTCATTATGATCAGATCAATTTTGTTCTATTTTTATGTCTTTTGAGTGATATTCAGATTTTCCTATTTCAGTATTTATTATATTCCATATAGTTATTATCTTATTGCCTGAATTCTATATTTTCTTCGATATATACCTGTTCTTGGCCTAATATTCTAGTTTAGTAACACAGCATTCAAATTGATGTTCTATACAATACTTACTTACGCCTACACTGTTGTATTGAATATGATTTTTAACAAAAATGGCACCTCCACATTTCTCCATTTTACATCTACAGAAAACATAACTTAGTTTCTAATTTGGGAAGGACTGCTGAGTTATTCCTGTGTCAGACAAATGATGTTCAATGATGTTCAGATATTAAAATGTTCCTTTAATAGTCTATTCGATCGCTGCTGTCTGCATGTCGTTCTGTAGACCGCATAGTTGCACCGCGGTGGCAGCTGGTGTTTCAGTGTGGTACTCATATTGTGGAGATAACGATCTCACCATCCTTACTCCGAGTCATAGCTAAACATCCAGCGCACAGTACGTATTCCTTGCTGAATAACGGCTGCGTGGCCTGACTCGAAGTGCGGAAAGATTACCCACAAATTCGTTCCGTTACTCGCATTTCTCGTATGGCTGTCAGTCTGGTACGATAAACGATCAAATACGGCGCATCATGCGGGAACTGGAACGGTTCGATCAACGACTAAATGAACCTGAATGAGAGAATGAACATTTTGCGTCGCGTATTTCTGGGAATTATGATTTGATTGTGTTTCATTCCAAAGAAAAATGTGTAAGTGCAAACATAATGCTCGTACATTATTTTAATGTAATTCATATTAATCACTGAAAACTGTTGACACTTTTAATGAGGTAAGTAATTTTGACAACAGAAAGTTATTTTGTAATTAGGGTTTTGTTGAACATTAAAATTTACAGAGCCTAGTTCGTAAATAGAAAATTTGGATTGATAATTTGAGATGATTGTTGTGTTTTATTGATCATAGCTTGGTGAAACTTTATTTATTTAAAAATTTATGGAAATCGTTTATTCTAAAATGCAATATTCTAACTTCTATTTTCTTTTACAGTGCAAATTTTACGTAAAGCTACTTTAGTAAATGAACAATTTACTTAAACTTTACAAAGTACGAACGAAGTCGTCCCGTACGTGACGCGACTGGCTGCGATGCTTCATGCTAGCGCTAGATTGTACCAAAAGTAGCGATTCGATAGTAGAACAATTTTGTGATCTTGCAAAAGCATTTGACTGTGTAGATCATGAATTACGTTTTAAGAAAATGGAATAGTATGGTATTTATGGAACCACAGGTAAATGGTTTAAATCATATGTGGAAAGTCGAATGCAAAAAGTTTCCATTTTTTATTCTAAAATAAGTAAACATGCTTCATCAGACTGGGAGAAAATAAAACATGGAATTCCACAAGGTTCTGTTCTAGGACCCCTCCTCTTCTTGTTGTACATCAATGACCTTCTTGGAAACTTATCTGAAAAGTTAATAATGTTTTATTTGCAGATGACACTAACCTGACTGTGAGAAAAATACCAAACAGCAATCTAGAATTTAATGAAAGTGAAGTACTTAGTGAACTAGCAAATTGGTTTAAGGCAAATTCATTAAAATTAAATTCTCAAAAAAAAAAACACATTATATAAGGTTTAAAACAAAAAATTATGCACAGCTAGATTTACAAGTAAGCTATAAAAATAACACAATATTATAAATTCATTGGTATTAAAATAGACGAGAAACTCTGTTGGCATGAACATATCACTTCACTACTGAAGAAGTTAAGTAGAGCTACCTTTGCAATACGAATACTTTCTCTAACCGCAGATATAGAATTACCGAAACAGGTGTACTCCTCATATTTTCATTCAGTGATGTCATATGGCATAATTTTTTGGGGAAACTCTTCACAAAGTAAAAAAAGTTTTCATAGCACAGAAAAGAGCTATTAGAATGTTGTATAGGGTACAACCAAGAACATCTGCCAGATAACGTTTTAAACAACTCAATATTCTTACAATGACTTCTCAGTATATATATTCTCTCATGTGCTTTGTCATAGAACATTTTAACCTGTTTACACCTAATTCACAGGTACACAATTTCAATACAAGAAACAGAAATAACTTGCACAAAACACAAACATCTCTGCCATTAGTACAGAGAGGAGTTAATTATTCTGGTATACATCTGTTTAATAAACTTCCCAAGAATATTAAACAGTCTGCAGATAATAAAGATATATTTAAAGAAAAACTGAGAGATTATCTTATTGGAAACTCCTTCTACTCCATTCAAGAATTTGAACAAATTAATTAATTGTATTCAATAAGACTTTTGCAAAATTCAGTTGTAAAAACTAATGTTTATTATTATTCTCTTTATTTGTCTTTGGGACATATACTAGTTTTTAGTATGATTATAACTCATACTGTATGTATGTGTATTAACCATGACATGTTTCACAACCCAGAAGTCGTTCTTCATCAGTGATCCATGAAATAAGATTGGTAACTAAATAAATAATAACGAGTACTGATTGGTTTACTAACGAATACACAGAGGTACACAATGTCTCGTTACTTTTACAGCTCTAGTCACAGCCTCCTGTGGGAAGGATCAACCAACCATCGCCGTGAATGACAACATGCAGCATAAAATGCACTAGTCAATAGTTTATTATCAAAGATATTCTAAGAATTATTAAACTGAAAAGTTACAATTACGAAATAATTATTAAATTTTGCAAACGGACTTGTTTTACAGCCCAAGAACTATTTTAGAAGACAGACTTGAAATAAAATAACTTGATTGCCTTAGATTTTACGGCAAGAATACCACTGTCATCATAGCAGATATAGGTGCGCCATAAAAACTCAATACTCCCAGCAATAAGACACAGCTCTGTGCGATTATTAATAACCGTCGACCAAAGGCGACCTGCCTCGTGTCATGGTTGTAAGATTACTATCACAATTGTACAAAACAGGTACGAGACATTGAATTATTCGGATTTATCATTAAAAAGAAAATAAAAACTTACTTTTATTCATATTCCCTTTAACATTTTAATCATTTGGTTATTAATCGTTAATTTCTCTCTTCTACACACTAATTAACACCTCTTCTTGTTTTTACTACAACACAATGAATTCAAATCAGATTTATGTAACCATATGTTGCTATATCTTGTTTAAATGTATTTAACAACTACAGAATGTAACAAAAAATAATCTCTTAAAACTAGAACTTATCATAACTTTCAGTCATTAAGTTTCCTGACATTCCAAAGATCTAATGGGTAAATATAAACACTGGAACACTCTCCACAACATGCTTTTTCTAACTCGTCCAAGTCATATGCGTTTCATGGTCTCTTATTTTGCTGCCTTATGTTTTAGTCCATCTTTATTCGGCCCCCATATTTAATATTCTTTACGCTTCATAATATTCTTTCCTTCATTCCACAAATCCAATCAACGTTTCGACCTCCTTTTCCCCAGCTGATACCTTTATTTACATTCTTCTACATTTCCTCCAGCATTACGCATTGCTACTCTGTGCCTTTTGTTTTTCTTCTGTCGAGTATTACCCCATTTCGTTTTTCATTTCTTTTCAAAATTCTGACAACATCGTCATAGTCAATGTACACTTAATATCAGATTGCATACAAAATAAATAAATAAATTTAATTACATTGCAATGTAGCACAAGATCGGTGGAAATATCCCATTAAACCCATGTTCCTCCTTTCCTGCACCAACCTACATTTGCCTTCTACAAATTTTAACTTTAAATTCTTTCAATGTTTTTGGTAAATTATTCATCATTTCCCTTGGTAACTTATTCCAATCCCTGACACCCTTACCTAAAAAAGTGAATCTTCCCACACCTTTGTGCCTGAAATCGAGTGCCAGCTTGTGGTTCTAGTCATCTTTTCCCTTCCATGCACTACTTTTCATACCTATTGCAATATCTTTCCATGACCCATGGGCAATATACGCCCTGTACACTCCCATGACCCTCTTCACCGTCCTCCTGTCTTCCAATGAATTCCATTCCAGCTCATTTATCAAATCTGTTACTGATTGCATTCTGCGATAATTTCCAGAAACAAACCTAGCAGCTCTTTTTTGCACCCTCTTTAACTCCTGTATTTGATACTCAAAATGTTCCCATACTACGCTATCATATTCAAGTAATCGTCTGACCAAAGTTTTACTTCTCTCATACATCCCATCATCACTTTCTCCAAGAAGTGAAGAATTGTGAAACCTTTTCCTACTACTTATTCAATATGTCTTGCCCAGTTAAGCTGGTTATCAAATGTAATGCCAAGATATTTACACTTCAAGTCTTCAGTAACCAATTCTTTCCCCACCTTATAATCATATATTTGTGTATCTAATAAGCTGACTCTTCTTTGTATTTATCTTCATCCCATGTTTACCAACCCAACTAGATACCCTGTCCAGATCACCCAACAACTGTTTACAGTCGTCAACCGTTTTGATCATTTTATACAGCATTATGTCATTTGCAAACAATCGAATTTGTCATTACAAGTTCAACCAATATCCTTTTGTTACTCAACACTTGCCACCTTATCGGGAAACAATTCACTTCTTCGTCGCAACAACCTACTTTCCCTTCATGCCTTTGCTCCTCGCTTTCTATCTACATCTACATCTACATATATACTCTGCAAATCACAAAACTGTGGGTGGCAGAGGGTGCTCAGCACCAAACCTAATCTCTTTGTTGTGCATTCCAATCCCTAATGGTACGAGAAAAAAGGAATTCATATAAGAATCAGTGCGGCACCTTATTTCTCTAATTTTATCTTTCCTATCATGCCGACCCAAATAGTTTGGTGGACGAAGTATTTCACTACACTCGTAATTACAAAATTGTCTTTGCTAATACCAATGGAATCATATTCTGTCAAAACTTCTTTAACTTCTCACTTTATAGGAAGCTATATCCTACTCTTGTCGTCTCCTTTTTCTTCTTCTTGTTTTTCATCATCACCTCTCATTTCTTCTTTTTGCATTACCTATTCTCGTGTCCCTTCTACTTTATTCCCTTCCTCATTATGTTTCCTCTGTTCGGTTTTCTCTTCATCATTGTATTCTTGACTGCAATCATTATCGTCCTCTTTTCTATTATTATTTTCTTCTTCTGCTAACGTTTTCCTTTTTCACAGTTCATTCCTTTAACTGTACGTCTAATATCTCGACTATTTCTTAACCTCAATTGTGACTTCTTGATCTCGTCTAGTGAGTTTTTCACATCACCAAATTCTCGCAGTAAATTTTTTTCGTTTCTTCATTTAATTCTTCATTAATTTGGTTCATATTTTGTATTTCAGCCGATTTAAATTAACTTGATACTAAATAAACGTCAACTTAAGTCACTATTACAAAGTATTCTCATACTCTTTTACTATGAATAAATTCGTGGCTGTACACAACAACGTTGCCATGGAAAATCTTTGATCAACAGCTCGATTATCCAACCTACATTTTCCCTGTACAAATTTTAACTTTAAATTATTTCAACATTTCTGGTAAATTATTCATCATTTCTCTTGGTAACTTATTAAAATCCCTCACACCCATACCTAAAAAAGAGAATTTTCCCACACCCTTGTGCCTGAAATCGAGTTCCAGCTTGTGGTCATGGTCATGTTTTCTCTTCCACACATTACTTTTAATTCTTACACCTTTATTTTTCCATGCATCAACACCGAGATACGTCTTGTACACTCCCATGACCTTCTTCACCCTCCTCCTGTCTTCCAATGAATTCCATTCCAGCTCATTTATCATATCTGTTACTGATTGCATTTTGCGGTAATTTTCAGAAACAAATCTAGCAGCCCTTTTTTGCACCCTCTTCGACTCCTGTATTTGATACACAAAATGAGGGTCCCATACTACACTACCATATTCGAGCAATGGTCTGACCAAAGTTTTGTAACCCAATTCCCTTACTTCTCTCGTACATCCCCTCATCACTCTCTCCAACAAGTGCAGAACTTTGAAACCTTTTCCTACCGCCCTGTCCAATGTGTCCTGCCCAGTTAAGCTTGTTATCAAATGTAATGCCAAGATATTTACATTTCAAGTCTTCAACAAGCAATTCTTTCGCCATCCTTATAATCATAATCAACCTTTATTTTTTTTATCTGTGTATATGATAAGCTGACTCTTCTTTGGATCTATCTTCGTCCCATGTTTACCAAACCAACTAGATATCCTACCCAGATCACCCTGCAACTGTTTACAGTTGTCAACCGTTTTGATCCTTTTATACAGCATTCTGTCATTTGCAAACAATCTAATTTCTGATAGTAAACAATAAACACAATTATTCATTAGAATAATGAATAGCAATGCTCCCAATATGCTACCCTACGGCACACCCAATTTTAATTCAACTTCTTTTGATATTGTATTTCCTGCTCTAAATATCTGTTTTCTCTGGACTTTTTATTTCTTCTGTTAATTTGTTAAACCTTTGTACAACACTGTTTTTTGTACTTTACTATTTTTATTTTAACTCTAATGGAAATTATTTTCCCGCCTTGTCTTTTAAAACGTACATTATTATTCTTTTGTACTAATCTAGACTCATCTTGGTAACTATTCACTTTCCATTCTATATAAAAAAAAGTCAATACATTTCTAATTTTTCCTTTTATTTAACAGATATCCTAATTCCGTTAATATTTTAGTTACATTTCCAGTTCCTCTTTTATTTAGCACAGCCGTCATTCCCCTATTAAAACTATTTTGCAACCTCATAATTTCTCTTTTGCTCACCATGATTATTAATGTGGAACATTATCCCATGTGAGGCAGCACAATTGCTTTAAATAAAAGCTCTTTACCTGGTTTAGATAATACGTTTCTTAATTTGTATATTAAACTTTTTTACTACTTTTTTTATTTATATAACCTACATAATCAACAAACTTAAACTTATTTTCTATTGTCACTACAAAATATTTATAATTTTGTATCTAATTAATTTTAGTTCCATTCATTACAACAGAACGCCACTGGCAGTTCCCTAAAATATTTTTTCTCCATCACAATACATGTTGTTTTAGCCACAGTGAGAATTACAGTTTTTATTTAGCCATTCATTAACTAAATTCAATTCATGATTTATTCCCCATATAATTTTTGTTGAGTTTTCCCATACCAGTTAGTATATTAGTTTATCATGCGCAAACTTGTGAATTTTACAATTCTTTATTATTTCTACCAGATAATTTAAATACAATATAAATAATAAGGACCGTGGTCACTCCCTTGTGGAACTCCGTTTTTCACTTCTCTTTCTTCAGATAGAACCTTATTGAATCTGACCTTTTGATACCTCTTTGTTAAATAATTTTCTAAAAGAACGTATTGAAATTGCATCACCGACTTGTTTTTCCAAACCAATAACTGTTTTAGAAGACGGACTTGAAATAAAGTAACTTGATTGCATCAGATTTTACGGTAAGAGTCTCGCCTTGTTCATAGCAGATAGCGGGGCGTCATAAAACCTTAATACTGCCAGCAATAAGACACGAGTCCATCAGGTCAGTAATTACAATGGCAGGCTGCGTCGTGTCGAGGTCAGGGCCTCGTACCAGATATCAGCGCGCCATAAAAAATTAATTCCTACAGAAGATTCGCGCAGTTCTATTAGCTTTCTGAATTACCAGAAACCAATGCAAGCCCGCCCCGTGGTCAACGTCTCAAGGTCACGTTGCCTGACGCTAGCTTTGTAATCTGTGGTGAAAAGTTCTCGTCTCTGTGGACTCTTCCAGAGTTTAGCTGAGTTGATGGTCGGCGGTTACTGGTCACTAGATTCCTTACCAGATTTCTGCGTTAAATCCTGGACCTCTCCGCAGTGGGTACGCTTCAACGACATAAGTTGATGGTGCTTTGCCCTTCCAACAGGGACATTAAACCTGTCGACCGGCCATCTTGTAGCCCTTCCAAAAAGCATGTGTAAATGGACCTACCTCATTTTATCATGTCCTCGTCAGATCTCAAGGTATCGCCCTACGTTGAACTACTAGGAAAGCTGCCCTCAGCGACAACAATACCATTCAGGAGCCCCTCAGATCTTGCTGGATTAGGTGGACCTTCCTTTACTCACTCAACACAAACTCCATGAAATTTTGTTTCATGCATAAAAATATAAAGTGGTAATGTAAAATACTAATACGATGTTTTTGAAGAATCTATGATAGCAAGGAGAAAATCTAAAGGCTATTCATGGAGTTTAAAAAAGGGGATTGAAAGTTTCCTGATTATTGAAGGTATGGATTTGACAGGAGAGGACAAATGGCACGGGTAAGGAAATACCGGAATATCAAAGCAACTTAAATTATGAAAAATATTTACTGCTGCGGCCATAGTGAACGTATATATTGAAGTAATTGTGTTGACTGTTTACAATCAGAAATCAGATTGTTTGCGGATGACATAATGCTACGTAAAACGATCAGAATGGTAAACCGCTGCAGGGTGATCTGGACAGGATATCTAGTTGGGTTGTTAAACAAGGGATGAAGATAAATGCAAACAAGAGTCAGCTTATTAGATACACAAAATAAAAAACTGAAGTTTAATTGTGATTATAAGGTAAGGAAAGAATTGCTTATTGAATAGTTGAAATTTACGTATCTTGGTATTACATTTGATAACAACCTTAACTGGGCAGGACACATTGGACAGGAATTAAGAAAATGTTTCAAAATTCTGCACTTGTTGGAGAGAGTGATGAGGGGATGTACAAGAGAAGCAAAGGAATTGGTTTACAAAACTTTAGGCAGACCATTGCTCGAATATGGTAGTGTAGTATGCGACCTACATTTTGGTCATCAAATACAGGAGTTGGAGAGGGTGCAAAAAGGGCCGCTAGATTTGTTTCTGGAACAGATATGATAAAAAAAAAGTGGAATAGGATTCACTAGAAGATATGAGGAGGGTGAAGAGGGTAAAAGGCGTATGTTGGTGATGAGGCATGGAAAGATATTGATGTAAGAATTAAAATTAATGCAGGGAAGGGAAAAGATGGCCATGACTACAAGCTGGCACTCATTTTCGTAGCTAAGGGTGTCAGAGATGCAATAAGTTACGGAGAGAAATGATGGTTAATTTACCAAAAACGTTGAAATAATATAAAGTTTAAATTTGTAGAGGGCAAATGTAGGTGGGTGCTGGATTGGGGGAAGATGGGTATGTAGGCAAATTGCCAGCGGAGCCTGTGCTCCATTGCAATTTTAATTAAATATATGGAATTGACTCAGAGGAGACGAGAAATGGCTCCAGTAGGGGAGAAACCGGAATATGAGAGGAACTTAAATTACGGAAAATATTTACAGTCAACATTATAGATATTGAAGTTGTGTTATGTAAATTTTTCATGAGAGTGAAACGAAATAAAATAAATTATAATCGGATTGGTGAGAGCTGAAATCTGTCTTAGCAAAAAGAGACTGCAAAATACGTATTTCGTTGCTGATGGAAAGTTTTAAGAAGAAGGACGAGGTAAAGGACAATATTGTAAATTTACTTATAATCAACGTTGAATGATCTGAGCTATGATTTGGATGTTAACTAACTGATATAAGAGAGCTAAATAGTATTAGTGAATGCAGAAGATTCCCAAAGGCCGGAAATACACCGAACGGGTACGTTATAAAGGGAACAAGGAAATTAGCCGGATAGTGTGAAGGAACTCATTCCCACATTTGTGTACAGTCTATAGCAAACAAGTCGCGCCCCCAACACACTTCATCGGAGTGTCTCCAGCTCTGCTGTTGATGAGGCAATATGGTCTTTGAATATGGCGAACAGGAAGTGAATATTATGTCCAGATACAGAATTCAAAGGGAATTTAAAGACACAATTTAAGGACACAATTATCAAATTTTACAAAGTAATCGCTGCATCAACGTTATTCTAATTTACCGAATCGTGGACATTGACTAAACGTCAGTTTGGGCGGGTAGAAGCAACTGAGATAAGATTCCAGAGACCTTTAATTATAGAACAAAATAAGTGATGAAATAAATGAAGAATTGAACTTTTTAAATCTAAATTAGGAAAGTATTAGATATATAAAGAAACTGATGAAACGTCTTACAGATATGTTATACACCACAGCAGCAAAGATGCTGCTAAAACGATAAAACAGTGAAGAAGGAAGATATGTCGACCTAAGAACAGATGATGTTGGTCATAGCCCGAGCTATTCTTCAGGACAGACATACGAAGAGATGAACCGTGCTGGTATGAATCCTTGAATAACTGAGATTCAGCAAGATAATCGATGAACCTATCAAATTAAGAAAAATGAGGCAAGAGTAATCCAAAGATCCTAACACATCCAGAGCCGGAGACCTTCCACTCAGCCTAAACTCTTCACTCAGGCACGCGACGTATCCTCGGACTAAAAGACGTTTGTCTGCATTTGCGACACAGACCAAGAAGATTCCGAGGTCTCGGTATTAAAAGATTTTGATGATGTCTTATGTACACAAATTTTATTTGATGTCCTCAAATCCGCTTCATCCTACTGTGCCCATTTTTTATGCTGATTTATACAGTATAAAGCTCTCACTTGTTCTCAGCTGTTTGCAGAAACAAGTGACAAAAGATAAATATCATAACGTTTCCGAGTCGTCACTGTTCACCACCTAACTACCTGAAACAACGAGTAACTGAATGGTTTTGTAATTTTTCTAATTTGTGGTATTGACGTTAAGCTTTTTGGTGCCTTTGTAACAAGTGTGCCTCTTTTATGGCACAGATACGTGGACACTGAGACGAGAAGATGAAAAACGGATAGAACTGTTTGAGATGTGGGAGTGGAGGAGAATTGAGAAGATAAGCTGGGTAGATAAAGTGAGTAATGTTGAAGTGGTGGATAGGGTTCGTGAAGGGAAGAAACGACTCCAAGTCATAGAAGAGAGAAAGAAAAACTGGATAGGACACTTGCTTGGAAGGACTAGGGAAGGGAGAGGAAGAAGGAGGTACAACATCACAGATAACATCAAAGAAAATGGCAACTATAGGGACATGGAGAGAAGGGCAGATTATGATGATAGGTGTTTTACTATGTATGGAAACCCTCCTTTTAAATAATCACCCGTTATAGGTCTACCTAAAATGTGAAAAAATGGTAATTCCTAGTCATAATGCTTTTACTACACTTTTATAAATTATTCTTGATAAAACAATTATTTATTTAACATAATTAACCCTGTCTCTTTTTAATAATTTCTGTTTAAAACATTGACTATTCATATTATTCAGTTATCATATAAACTATGACTCATACATTAATTATAAATTCGTGAAGAGTACATCAACAGAGTATTGAATGTTTTCACTAACACAACAATTCAAAACTATAATTAATTTAAAGATTTTTTTGAATGCCCTTTAATTGTTAGTAGCTGCAGGTTCATTTCAAGTTACTTTTAAATGTAAATCATGTCCTGTCACGGTCGCTAGATTGTAACTGATACTTATGATTGTACTCTTTTGATCGTATTCTGCTTATATTTACTTGTTATATCGCATATGTATTACTTCTCTAAAGCGTCTGTCATTACAAATACAGCAATATACTTCACGTCTTGTTGATTTCTTGTATTCCTCCTTGCAAACAAAATACATTTCGTGTCCTCTGTTATTCATTACGCAACGTAGCTACTCGCGCCACATTTTATGTCAAGTATTTCCTTTTAACTGAAAGACAAAATTATACTCCACCTTTCTTCGTCTTGTCTCGATAAAAAGATTCGTCAACTTTTTGACCAATATCATGCACTTAAAGTTTCACTTCAGTAGACTTTTATTCAGGAGCATCACATCAAGAGAAAAAAAAAAGTTACCTTTTTAGATACATCTGACAACTTTTCAACTTGAAAGCCTTCTGTGTGGTTATTGATTTTAATTAAAAGTCGCTTATCTAAACACAAACAATTGTTAATTAAATAAAAGGTTCTTTCAGCCGCGGTCGCCAGGTTTAGGAACTGTTCTCCATTGGGATAATTAAATGAGAGAGTCACACGGTTTAGGGTGAACATCTACTCAAAAAAAAACTTTAGTCTAGTTCATTAACCTCTGCCACTACACCGACAGAAAGTACCACCATCAAACAATATATCAACAAGGAATCGCACTTCTTCTTCGGAGACCACAGATTCGTGGGATAAGAGAGGTTGACTTAAAAATAGACTCCCACATTCACTATGGTCCTCTTAACGCTCTGCAGTCACTTGAAAACACAGCGTTCCCTTTAAAACAGTGAGTTCCACATAATACAAGTCTCCATCATCCACTTCACCGAAGTTTTCACAATTTCAACTATTAGACCGAAAAATGTTCCTGCGTCAGACCTTCACCTGACGGAGGTCAAAGACTCACTACTATACCAAGACAACATAGCATTAACACACGACGTCTGCCACAGATACTACTGCAGGGCACAGACGTTTGTTATGTTACAAACTATTCAACATAATACAGGGCGTTCGCCGGGAAACGCAACCCACTGTTAGCGCTACAAGGAAGAAACTGCTCCCGGCGAGCGAGCGCTCAGTTTCCGGCATTGTTCGACCGTCGGCCGCGGACTATTTCATAATAATTACGCTTCATAAACTTCAGAAACTTGTGTGCTAAGCATTTAAATGTGACGTAATTCATTAGCTTACCTTATAAAAGATGCTGGAAGTGTTGACCCTCTTGTTTAATGCACATTTCACATCTTCTGAACATATTTCGAGACACACGCTGCCCTAACTGACTTAATGATTTTTTGGGTGACTGTTCTAGTCGAAAAGCGATATCGTCAATTTTCTCCTCTGTGAGAATACGGTTGACCGACAGTCTCTTTTTGTTAAAAAATGAACCCGTTTCTCTTACTTTTTTAACCAGACGCAGAATTGTTGATTTAGCTGGCAGTAAAGTGCCAGGAAATTCGCGACGAAATTTACTGCGACACTTTTTAAACGACTTCTTCTTCACATATGTATCGTAGAGAAATATTCTTTGTTGCAAACTTTAACGTACCATAATTTTACTCACACTCAAACACGGTACAGATTAATAAGAGTATGAATCCCCAAACCAGCCAAACCGCAAAGAAACGTTTATTCACAACACTGATTAATAAGAGACTGAAGTCACAAACTATCTACAATGCAAAGAAACCGTTCTTAACAATGTAAGGGTCACTGTACTGCACTGTTGGGGCAGCGGAGGTGTTAAACAGTGCGGTGATTCACTGTGCCGTGTGGCGGAAACTGCTGGCTGGACTGACCGAGCAAGTTGCCGACGGCAACAGACTGGGAGGGTAGCGTTTTCCGGCGAACGCCCTGTATTAAAATAAAATTTTGCCTCGATCAAACACCAATCGTTCATATCGTTATATAGAGTCACAGGAGTACATTGGAGATGAGGCGTGGAAAGATATTGGTGGCAGAATTAGGACAGACGCACAGAAGGGAAAAGACGATCATGACCACAAGCTGGCCCTAGATTTCAGGCAAAAGGGTGTAGGACGATTTTCTTTTGTAGGTAAAGGGGTTAGAGATTGGAATAAATTACCAAGAGAAATGATGAATAATTTAAAGTTGAAATTTGATTAGTGGAAAAAGTAGGCATGTGCAGGAAATGCGGAAAATGCGTGTATAGGGAAATTCCCAACGGAGGGTGCGCTCTATGCCGACTAAATTAAATTTAATTAATGGAAGATGACCAAAATTTATTCACTTGGCCAGCGATGTCACTGGCTTCTGGAATGTCTTCCAAATTGGAGGTTGTTGTTTCGTTTGTTCTGGTCCACATCCGCTTGCAGGTGATGGATGTTTGAGATAGCGCCCCCATGCTTGATTATACCACACGGCTTAGCCTGGTTTCTCCATGTCTTCCTGTTGGGACTGCCACTTGGGGGTTCTGTCTGTGCAGTAGCTAACAATTTATCAACACGAGTCAATTTCTCTCGCCACGTTCTGAGCAGGGCAACATTCGGCGCTACATCTAACGGAGACGTCGTCCTCAGAAAACGGTTTTCTAGTTTTAAGCCTTCGTCTGGGGAATTGTCCGAATAATGGATGAGAGGCATTATGATCAACTATACCCCATTCCATTTTACAGAAACCTTCCTTCTTAGAGGAAGTGATTCCGACCAGACCATATAGTTTCCATTTGGTGTGACTCTTGAAGAAACCTTGAACAATCCTGCAGGTTTTATGTAGTGATTAATCCACTAGTTTGGCATATTCTGACGGTACAGTGCTGGATTTTCACTCCATACAGTTGCTGACATTTTCCGCAGGCTATTGTTGCGGGCTGAAAATGTTCTTTTCGTGTACGAGCAGTGCTTTCTTTATGTGACTCCTGGATAGCTGCTTTAAAGCAGTAATCTAGTTCTGCATATGCCATCTGACTTTTAATTTTTTGCCGGCATCTCTACTTCGTAGATGGAAGGAACATACCTGGTTTTTCGTTTCGTTTCCTGCTCATAGTTTTTTGTAAGTGAGCTCAGACCATTGTTTACACGCTCCATCATACTTTCAAAGCTAAGCTAGCGCTAAATTCGTTTATTTATTTCATATTGCACAAGGACACAAAGACAGTAACTTCATTGAATCACAACACATGGATCTTACTACTGACTGATGTCCAACGTTTGCAGACATTCGATTGCTTCTGTGGTTCCTTCGTGAATCTGATGCATTGTACCACTGAATCGCCTAAGAGGGGATTCCATGGTGATGTGATCAATGATTTGCTGGCAGTTACTGCAGCCACAAGAAGGATTCTCTATCAATCCCCACTTGTACATCCAGTAGTTACATCTACCGTGGCCTGTTCTCACTCGGTTCAGTGCCATCCAGGTTTTCCTAGGAAGGTTGAATCCAGGAGGCTGTCGTGTAGGGTCTTGGATTAGCGCATGTTCGTCAGGGTTGGATCTCAGCCACTCAGCGCACCATGCTTCGTTAATGTTGAACTGATTTTGGATTAACACTTGACCAACTTCCACGTTAAATCCTAGATTGTAATCTAATTGGAGTTTTATGTGTGCAGTCCTGATTAATTTGAAGGTATGGATATCTTAAACATTTCTGCCATTCCTTTTTTAAAGCCACTTATCATCGGAGATTTAGTTGGGAGGGGGGGATGTTAGAAAGTACAAGCAGCACTTCCAGATATGTTTTCATTGTGTCGTTTAGCTGAATGACGATATTTTTTTGTGTGTCTGCTGTTTATCCATACTGGACTGCAGTACTCAGCAGTTGAGTATACCAGAGCAAGAGCTGATGTTCCGAGAGCTGCGGCATGTGCTCCACAACCCGTTCCTGAAAGTTTGTGAAGGATGTTATTTCGAGTTTTTACTTTTGCTGCTGTTTTGTAGAGGTGTTCTTTATATGTCTGTGACCTTTCCACTAACACGCCTAGATATTTTTGGTGAGAATTGTACTTCAGTAATTGGTCTCTGAATCATTTGCACAAATAAATCTATCAGATAGTCGCCGCTAAGGATTATCCTTAGCGCAGATATTAAAACGTCTGCCAAGACATATCCTTGGGGCAATCAAATTGTATGTGTGTGTGTGTCCATTTACTTTTGCTTCGGTAGAAACCTTCGATTGTGAAGTAAATTTCGTATGATTTCTGTCCTTTGTTAGTCGATGTAATTTGTACTGCAAGATGTTGTTTCCTATGGTGTCGTACATTGCAGAGATCAATTCCCTGTGGACAGCCTTCGCTCTCAACCAATGGTTCCCCAACTGTTGTCGTTGAAGAGCTCATAGGAGGCGTTTATTGTTCGAGAGAAATTTTGGGGGCGTTGAGGACCAATCACCACCCCCTTCTTTCCAGTATTATTTCCACTTTAATGATTGCATCAAAAAAGTTTTTAATCGTATTCTCACGGTCAAGACTTTCCATAAATTAATCAGTCAAAAGAAGAAACAAATTTTCAAACAGGACTATTAGTGATTGCAGGTGCCAAATTAGGGAGCAGCTGGTGAAAAAGTAATGTCCTTACGCTGAGATAACCCTCTAATTAAGATTTTTTCATAATATGTACTTGTTGGTAAAATGGTTAACTACACAACAACGCTGCTAATGTCTTTAAATATAGTTAATCTATATTAATTGTTACAAAAAGTGATAAGCCAAAAAAGTTGGAGCATTACGCGTTACATTACTTATTAGGTAAAAAAAAGGGGGGGGGAATCGTAGTACTTTTATAGAGGTGGCTGTGACAATTTTTTTTTTTTTTAAATTACGCTGTAGGCCAAAAAAGATTTGGAATCTATGATCTAAATCTGCCTCAATTTGTTGAGTCTGGTTGAGAACTTGTGCAGTGCGGCATCAGCAAGGTCTGAAACGTTCTTACTGGTGAATTAGTTTCGGCTTTACTGATCAAGATCCGTCAGAATATCTTCTAGAAACGGTGAAATAAGAGACTTTGCTAGGTTTCAAAATGACAATCAGGGGCGTAGCTACTATGGGGCTAGGCAGTGCAGTGCACCGGGGCCCCTACTCTCAGGGGGCCCCCAAGTGCAGTTCAGAGGCCCTTCACACAGGGAGCCCCCTCACTAAGAGGCCCCCCGCCTCCGCTCAGGGGACCCCTACCAGCAATACAAAGCAAAAAAAAAAGGTCGCCCATCTGGCCTGAGGGCACAAAATAGATTTTTTGCACCAGGGCCCCTGTTGACCTAGCTACGCCACTGATGCCAATAACCTTTGTCTTTCTTCATATCTTAGGTGTCTGCTTGTCTCGTTGTAAAGGCAAAAAAAATCCAGTACTTGGGAAATAGGAAAATACAGTTGTTATTAAAAACAGAACATTTTGTGCCAAGGAGCAAAAAGTTTATCAAGGTAAGCAGCTGTAGGAAAAATATTAAAATTTATCCGAATAACTAATTTGCACGAATTTTGTGAATAGATATATTAATTCAGAAACTTAGAGTCTTATTTAACAATACATTTAAAAACTGTATGGATGTACAAGCAGTTAAAATTAACAGCAACAAAAAATAAAGATATTAAGGATAAACTACAAAATTTTTATCGTAAATGGAGCCAATTAAATTGAATTAAGATGCCAGATTTTATAACGGCAATCATATTGAGTTTTTAACGGCGGTCTCTATCGAAACAGTGATATCTATACGTAAAATCGTGCAATTAGCATTGAAATGGCGGTAGTGTCTCGATTAAAGCGACTCTGTTACCTCTGGAAGCCCTCATAAGAAGACGTTGGCTCGGCGTCTCTTACCAGTCAGCCGAAGACTCCAGTTCGTTGCACTCGAGGTAAGAACACTAGTCTAAGTACAAAATAAATCCACAACAGTCGTCAAATTCACTCCCATTTATTTATTCTGGAAGGTTTTAATCCCTACCATATTCCGAAGTTTGTTTCTCCTCTTTACTTTGTACCTGCAGTATAGTTGTACTCTTCGGATGGTCAGTTTCTAGGTGAACTCTCTTCAAGACTTTGATGGGAAGCAAGTTTCGTTATATTGACGTTAGTACTACGAGACCGTCTTTGTGCTACATTTTTCATAAATACTGTACAACATCAATGAATGGTTTGAAATGGTAAAAGCAATCAGTGAAAGCAGTTTCACAAAATTCCTGGGGGTATATATCGATAACAAATTGAACTGGAAACAACATATTCAACAACTTCTTAAAAAACTGAGTTCTGCAACATTTTCACTGAGGGTAATATCTAGAATAGCTAATACAGAAACCACAAAGTTAGTATATTTTCCATATTTTCACTCCCTGCTCACTTATGGCATCTCATTCTGGGGAAACTCGTCACAAGAACAGAGGGTATTTAAATTGCAAAAACGTGCTACAAGAACTATTTGTGGAGCAAGCCCACAGACGTCGTGCAGAAATCTATTTAATAACCTGGGTGTACTAACAATGCCAGCACAGTATGTATACTCCGTATTATCATTTGTAGTGGAAAATCCTGAACACTTCAATCTTAATGCTGACATACATAGCCATAATACTAGGAATAAATATAATATTCACAAGGATTATAAATCACTGTCAATTGTACAGAAAGGGTTAACATTTACTGGAGCTTCCTTATTCAGTATCTTAGCAACAGAAATTAAATGTTATCTACAAAACCCAACTACTTTAAGCCCAAACTGAGAGTTTCTGCTTCAGAACCCATGTTACTCTGTGAAAGAATTTTCTTCTTGGAATTTGGTAACTAAGAATGACTGATAAATAGTATATATGGTGTATGGAAGGAGAAGGTGGCAAAGTTTTCCACAATTAATAAAATCATATATGGTTTTTTTTCTTTCTGTTGAAACTTTTGACAAATGAAGTAATTACACTGTTTACAAAATTTCACTCATATATAGTAACTAACATGGGATAGCATCCACTCAAAAACTGCTGTGAAAAATTATCATACTAACAGGTTTATAAGTAATTGACAGCTTATGAGTTGGTAATAAAATTGATATTGTTAATAGGTGTATGTACTGTTTCACATAAATAGCAACTAACATGATATAATATGTAGTCACAAATTACAGTGAAACTTATCATGGTAACTGGTTGGTAAGAAAATAACTGGTTATTAGATACTGGTAACAAGTGTATACACTGTTCGACATAATAAGTATTAATTAACTCGGGATTGTATGTGTAGATTACATTAGATATTGGTTATACTAATGGGTTGTAGCTAACTTGTCAATATATAAAAATATTATCAATTATATAGTAATATTGACATTACTAATAAGTGTATGTACTGTTCCACATCCCCGAGATTATTCTCACATAGGATCAAAGTGAATATATCTATCTATCTATGGTAACATTCCCATCATACTGATTTGCGCGACAGAAGTGAGTTCAATCTTGAATATGGTGAATGCGAATTGGCCAGTTGCGAATCAATTTATAGCAATCCAAAAGTCAAGAATTAGTATTTTCGCGAGATCCTTGAGTTTATCCTGCTCTAGACGTGTTAAAAATTGAAACCCTTATTTTCCTGTCGTTCAGGAATGGACAAGAATAATGAAGTTGTTAATACGGGTGTTTATTTTACTGCTCTGAGATAATTCAGTACACGTTTCAAGTCTCTCAGAGCATCTTCACGTAACTTTAAAATGTTTATGTTTTTATTATTACGTGCAACAAACCACGTTAAGATACGTTTTGCGAAACCATTTACTTTCCACCTGAAAATAAATTCGATATAATCAATTCTAATGTATTTCTCAACTCTCATTTTAATCCCATTTTCATTAGTATTGTGGTGTGATAATTATGATATCCAACCAGCCACATGTAGCTTTCATGTTCAGTAATAACAGATCTATTCCACTACCCTAATTAACATTTCAACGTTAACTTCTGCAATTGCTGTGAAACAATTTCTTCAGTTGAATTCGTCGATAATGAGAGGTATTCGCAAATAGCTACAGCATTCACCATTAATCGGAATGGCGTAAGACATTCTTGACTAGTTGACAACTGAAACACAGAAAACATTTAAGACCTGGCTTTGCTGCGTGCTCCGATAATTAGGTAGCTTTAATGTGATGTTTCTTTAGTCATCCCTTTAGAGCTAAAAGATTTGTTACTTTCCAAGGCCTATAATGCCAGAACAACGATTACTCATTTGATATTCATTATGGATAAGCGTACTCACTGGAGCCCTCTAGTCCGTTCGTTTGTTTGAAAGTTGTTACTTATTGGGAAGGATGTTACAATTTTAGCTGCATTTATGGTTGTCATTAGCATATCCGCATATTCAGATATGTCTTCCCAACCTAATTATGATTTATGCCGTGGGTGGGACACATTTTAAAGAAGTGGTTTTTGTTTGTTGTTGTTCCAGTTCGTCCGAGACCATGTTGCTCCTCGCTGCGCTGTTGTTGGTTTCTGCAGTGGCGTCACAAGAGCCAAAGATCGCCGGAGGACACAATGTATCCATTGAGGAACGTCCGTTCCAGGTGAGTAGTGGTCAGGGCAACGCAATACAGAGACGAACACCACAACCAGCAAACGAATACACACTGTAATTGAATATTTTATGGGTGGGAAGGCCCATTTCATTCAACCTGCTAGTCATTTATTTTTTATTTTCAAATACAGTTAATTAATTAAGATCCACCAAAAATGATGGTATCTATTGCTCTAACGAAATAAAAATCACTGTTCCAAAGGAAAAGAACGATCGATTAATTTTTGACCGTATCTATTACCAAAATCAACGTTCAGGTGAGAATAGCATGAATAGAATCATCATCATTGGTGGGGATTTAAATTTACCAGGTCTAAACATAGTAGGGAATAACATTAATAACACAAGGGAACAAGATTTGCAAATACGTTAACAGGGGAAGGAGAATTTACACAAGTGCTAGAGCAGAACACTGTGGCACACAATATTTTGGATATATTCCTAATAAATCCCAATCATAACCTTATGGGGTGTCAAATAACGGAAGTAATAAGTGATCATGACGCAGTTCTGATGGATATTAGAGGATTTAGTGAACCAGCAGCCAAAATTGAAGGGGGAAATAGGTACAATTATAAAAAGGCACAGGTTTCGAATTTGAAGAGATATTTCAGAGAACGTTTCAGCAAATGAAAGGAAGGCACAAGTACAGTCAAGGTGGGAAGAGTTCAAGGAGATAATAAGAAAGCAGGAAGAAAAATTTATTCCAAAACAGAAAATAAAGACAAGTAGAGAACCTGTGTACTATAATAGAGAAGTGAGGAGGTTAAAGAGGTTGGTACGAAGAGTACCTGACAGAGTTAAGAGACAGCAGGGTAGTCGGGAAAATTTAAAACAATTAAACAAGGACTAAATAATAGGAAATAATATGGTTAAAGATGGATTTATGAAGAGTACGTATTGTCAGGGCAAGGGGACCATTGACTTATACATCGAGAAATTTCTATGGTTATATCAGGAAACTGAGGGGAAGGGAGGGTGTACAGACGCTTATAGATAAGGATGGAGAAGAAGTTTCTGAAAATTTGAAAAAGGCAGAGATTTTAAGTAACTGGTTCAGTGAAAGCATTAGGGACAATGAATCAGAAACAGGAGAGTCTAACTCAGAGATAGAGCCTAACAACACAGAAATGAGCATACCAAAAATTAAAAATTCATCCTGAGGATATCATGAAGGAACCTCGAAAGCTGAATAAACGTATAGGAGCTGGTGTAAATAATATTACTACAGATGTCTTCAAGGTAGCCGGATGTAACATTGTACCTTATCTTGAAATATTCTTTAAATTGATACTTGGTGTTTTCCACAGGACTAGAAAAGTGCGATAGTTGTGTCGGTATATAAAGGAGGGGTCACCGAATAACTGTTTGTTTCCGCGCATGGTTGCGTGTCGGGAGCCATTGGTGTGTGAGAGAAACATCAAGGTTCAAAGTAGTCGGTCGACGGCATTTTCATATTTCGATCAAAGACATGTGAGTGTCAATATTTAACTTTGCAATTAAAATTGTGTTTACAGCTTCATCCCTTCTCTGTTTCCAAGCTGTTTTAGATCTGATTGGCCTTTTGTTAGTGAACCAGGCATTTTGAGGTATTGTTATGTTTTGAATCTGGTTGATTCCTATACATTCAGCCTCTTTAGAAGCACATGGTTTATTTTTTAGCTTTGTTTTTCTAATTTCTGTGTGATTGTGAGGAACTAAGCCCTGAGTCTAACCACACAGCCAGTCGCCGATTTCCAAACGCCCATAGTTCTAACAACAACAACAACTCAATACAAAACTTTCTTCTTATTTCATATGAGTGTTCCGTTGGAAACTCAATGTGTGGCTACAGGGCAGCATTTAGGATCTGTCGGCCCCGCATTCCCTCCACGCGAATGCCGGGATACTTCCTTCAAAAGTCCATGGACTCCCTTCCCTCCCCAAGGATAACTTCGGCTGAAAAGGGTCCTCAAGACAGTCCAGCAGCCCACCTCCCATGAATCAGCTAGAACGCATGAAGTTTCTAAAAATTAATAAGCCTTTTAATGCAAAACACTGGATAATGTGATAATAGTAAGAATATACGAGTATAACTTATTGAAGAATAGAAAATTCGAAACGTGCTTTTTGTATCGTTTTCGAGAGTGAAGTGAACGAAGTGATGCTCGATGTTCGGTTGATAAGTTGCTGCCTATTGTTGTGTTGTTGCAACCAAACACACTCAGCAAAAGCCAACGGCATTACAAATCCAGATTTTTTTTTTTTTTTTTTAACTGCTTAACGTCTCTTAACCGCGAGGCCTTTAGAGACGGGAAAGGATGGGGGGCAAGGGATTGGAAGGAATTCGGCCATGGCGTTTTTGAAGGAGGCATCCCGGCATTTGCCTGGAGTGATTTGAGAAACCATGGAAAACCCAAATCTAGATGACCGGACGGGGATTCCAACCGCCGTCCTCCCGAATGCGAGTCCAGAACGCTAACCGTTACACCACCACGCTCGGTACAAATTCAGAACTATATGAAACAGTAGGCCTACATATTAAGATAAAATAAACGATAGAAGATAATTAAGATTACACATGCAGGTAATAAAGAAAGATTAAAAACACAATACTGATTACACGATATTGAAACACTGACTAAACTGTTTTTATACAGCGCTCCACTAATCAAAGCGTTCCCTCGTCTCACCAAGCGATCGAGATTCCTGAATGCTGAAATAAAGTTTTAAAAGGAATAAAAAGCTACTTAAAACGACAAATTAAATGAAAACGAATTAAAAAATAGAATTGATATTGAATTCTAGATACACCTATTTCAATTATAAACAAATGCAATTTTCTATAAATACTTACTTCCAAAAAAAACATCAAAACTTTGATCTCCCTCCGCTAACCGCTGTTTACATCGTACAGGAAATCAATTTATCTTGCCTAACCTTCCAGACTTGAAGGCTAGGGAATTTCAGTCCGAATTGCAGGCATGCGACAATGATTTAAATCTAAATCCATACGCCGCAACCACAGTACACAGCAACCTTGTTCTTACTTTACATTACATGTGCACTGACATTTTAAGGTACACCCGTACTCCAAAGCAAAGCAATGAACTGTGCACGTGTAAACATTGCCTAGATAGCCTTGCGTATGCCTAAACGGGGCCCTGTATGGAAACGAATGGAATGCTCGCTGTAGGCTAATTTTTGTAAAGTTTTCGAGCATTTAGGCATAGGCTGCCTAGCCTGCACCACACGCAAAGATTAAAAAATAAATATATATTAGTTGCTTGTCATCTTGTTGATATGCGATGTGAATAATCAGCATCATGTTTTTAATCTTTCTGTATTCCGTGATTTGGTATTGTTAATCACGTTTGATCGTTTGTTTGATCTCAATATGTAGGCCTACTGTTTCATATTGTTACTAAAACTTTTGCGTTTGTATTTCCGTTGGCCTTTACTGAGGGTGTTTGGTTGCAAGAACAGCACTAAAATAATGTTGCATTTAAATCAAGACTGGAAACGGTTGATTGATGAATGAAAATGTGTTGCCTCAACTTTCTACAATCAAGGCTCACGTGCCTAGCTTTAATAACCTTAAATAGCATATGAAGAGGCTGTATATATCCAAATATGAACAGTTTGAAGAAAAAGTAACAGCAGGGCCAACTCGTGGGAAATAATAAAAATAATTCAAATCCTTCTTCAAGTGTTGTGGCTTCTTCTGATGTAGATAGCAGCAGAACTGATTTGATTTCACCTCCAAGTGCTAATAAAAGTTTACGTCAACAAAACATTTGCCATCGTAGCTACCGGCACCGGCGTGTTCCAAGCTGGTGTGAACCGATGTTTCGTAAACCTTTTCGTTGTTTAACATGATTTCGCTACTTATATCGAAGAATCCGATACGTTTGAGAAGCTGGTTAATACGTTGAATTCCGGTAAAAACTCAATTTCCAGATGTTCATTGGCTAGACGTATTATTGATTTAGTACATTACCGTATATTGCACCTTGGTACTGCTTAATACCTATTACAAACATGATTTCCTCTTTTGGATGGTTAACTTTTAACGATTACCTTTAACTTGCGTTAAATTTGCAAAAAAAAAAAAAATGTTATCCTTTAACGATTATCGAAGTTAACTTTTTAAGTAGCGGATTAACGAAGTTATCTTTTCGATTGATTGTGCCCACCTATGTATAGTCACTGCTACAGGAAGTTTGACAGCGCTGACAAGGGGGTATCCAGAGAGGGGCAAAGAGGCTGCCTTCAGTACGCTTCAACGAGTGAAGAACTGGCTTGGGAGCACTTTGTGAGAGGATAGATTCACTGGATTATGCCTGATGAGTGTGCATAGAAATTTCGTGAAAGAACACCGTGAGATATTGAGAAACAAAGATATTGAAAAATTTTCTCATAATCCGAAACGATTAATGTTCAAATAAAATACTAACTGAGTTACGATCTTAATTAACTACATAGTAGGTCCTTGAATTAAGTGTTTTTTTATAATTTATTTATTTATTTAATATCCTCGTACATAATAGCCCAGCACCTAGTTTCTACTCTGGGCCCATATTTCCAAAATATTACAAGAGGTACATAAGATAAAATTATAGTTTGAGAATAATAGCTAAATATTGTTCAGGATGTAAAACTAGTTTGTATAAACTTATCAAATTTCATAAAAATTAGTTACATATTTAAATTAACAATGTATAAGTATGAATTTGATAGGTGTTAGTGTTTTTTTTTAATGGATATATACATATATACTGTGCAACACCCCTGTTTAAAGTATTAATACTTACTTCTGGCAGTTTGACCCATATGCAACACTTCTCAAACTGTATACATAAACCTTTTGGTGTGCCGACCGATATTTTTTGAATGCTTAATTTGCATTATGGGAGTTCAGCCCCATTTATGAAATAATCAGGCCCTTCTCTTCAAAATGACTTTAAAATCAAATAATAACACTTTATTATTCTTGACGACTTGATTTAATTTCATCAAAATTAAACTACATAACCAAATTCACAGATAACTTCTTAACTATCCCCAGAGATTCTATATTCTATTTCTTGTTGAATGCAACGATATTATTCTATATTTATCACAGTATTATACACACTACTGTCTGTGGAAGCCAGTTACAATTAAATATTTACATCTTTTTTACAAAATGTTTATCATTACGAAATTAACACACACACACACACAAATCAATTAGGAATTGTAATTAACTACGGTATCTGCACCGTGTATAACAGATATGTTATAAGTGTAAATTAGTAATTTGAGTAACATACATTCACACACAGATACTGCTATATATAATTAAACAAATAATCATTCACATACACAAATCACTTACTGCACTGTTATATCATTGTTTCTCAGTTTGTATATTTATGACACTTTTAAACATTTACTCCCGGCACAGCCACTTCGGAGTAACCTACCTCCCTAAGGAGATGACTTCTGGAAGTAGAGGTGTGTCTTTCTTCGGGAATGATTACTGCTGGGTCGCTGGTCGCTGTCAGTTGAAACTGTTTCCGTCAGTTAGGACTGTTTCCAAGTGCCAAGAACCTTTCTTTGGCTTGTGAGGCCAGATTGCAAGCTGCATCAAGGAAGTACCACAATTCCTGGTCACGCAATATGTCTAAAATGCGCCTGCAATGTAATATTTGCTGGTCTGGCGCTCTTTGTTCCGCTATTGAAACACATTCCCATACGACATGTTCCGGAGTGCCCTCGTTTCCGCAGTCACAGCTACCGCTGTCCACTATTCCTCTTCTTTGCAGTTCACTGTTGTGAGGGCCATGACCCGTTATGTAATGCACCAGCCCAGGCGATGCGAGAAGATGTGACATTTTGAGTCTTTCACAGACACTTGGAAACATATCATACGTCCTTCTTTCCACCTTTGCTGCCATTCTTCCAATAACAATCTGTTTACCTCTGCAGTTGTTGCTGGTGCTCCCGTGATTTTCTCTACCTGTTCCGGATTCCCTTTCCTGAGCCAGTATAATGCTCCCCGCTTGCGAACTTCCAAGTCCAGTGGCCACACCCCCAGTGCCACGGTAAGGGCATCAGTTGCTGTTGTTTTATAAGCACCACTCAGCCTGATTAGAATACTTCGCTGTGTTCTCCTCATAAGTTTACTGGGTTTTACTTTTCTGAGGTGTTTCGCCCAGACACTGGTTGCATACCCTACAATTGATGTTAATGTTGTGTTGTGGTATATTCGAATAACAAGCGGTGAAAGTTGGAAACGCCTTTGTCCCATACTGATTAGTTTATTCATGATTGAGGTGGCTCTCCCACATGCTTCCTCCATATGGGCCATAAAATTTAGACTTTCGTCTAATTACACACCAAGGTATCGACTGAAGGGACTTCTTCTTATTGTAACTCCATCTATTTTAATGGTTGGTTTGCTTTGTAATCTGCCTTTCAGTAACATATAACAGGTTTTTTGAGTTGTCAATTTCAGTTGACTTGCCTGCACCATCGACTGAGTTCACGCAGAACCTTTGCGCTTTTGGCCTCAATTTCGGCTCTGGTTTTACCCTCTACAATTAAGAATAGGTCATCATCAAAGGCAACAAGTCCCAGGAATTCCGACATTCTTTGCAGCCCTGCCATTCCCGTTTCAAACCCAATATCGGACAAAAAATGGATCCCTGTGGACAACCCTTTGTTAGCTTTTTATCAGTGGATACTCTAGGACACCTAATTTTAACATATCTGTTCTTTCAATAATCTTTAAAGGTGTTATACAAGTTCTTTGGACAGTTAAGTTTCATCGCGCAAAAAGTGCAGGCCACCATAAATTATCAGATGCCCCAGATACATCGACAAGAATACCCATCACGTAGTTCTGATTTGAGTTCTCTATCAGATTCATTGTCCGGTTGATTGAATCCTCTGTAGATCTCCGCGCTCTGAATCCATATTGGTTTGGATTCATCCCTTCCTTCTCCCAGTGTTCTAGTAACGTCTTGCACAACACCTTTTCTTGTATTTTGGCCAGCGCGTTTATCAAGCAGATGTGTCGATATTGTCTCACATCAAGAGGATCAGGCCGTGAAAAATTAAGGACTGTTGTAGTGTAGTGGTTACGTTAAGAGACTGTGGGTCTAAAGGTCGTGGGTTGGAATCCAACAAGTCCCGTAAAATTTTAATATCTTAACTTTGCGTGAACTGTTCTGGAATGTTCTTGTTGTAACTAGTGTTAATGTTCTAGACTGTTCTTCATTACTATATAAGCGATACTCCCTTCTAGCCGGAGTCAGTTTGCTCCGTGCTCCTGTACTGTACGAACTGTTTAATAAAGCTTCGTTGCATTAAAGTAAGTGTTTTCATCAACGACCCCGCTACGCCCAAGGACCATGATCGTGGTTTACTACGTGACAATATGATTTAGTCAATTTTTGATCTTTGACATCTCCTTCTTGATGATGAATACCTCACTCTGCTTCCAGATGTTTGGTACTCTTCCCTGATGCAGGCATGCATTATAGAGCTTACACAGAGTGGGGGCTACTGGCACTACCAGTTCTTGTACTACTTCCGCTGGAATACCATCCGGACCCGAGGCTTTGTTCCTGGAAAATGCATTTATTGCTTATACTACTTCCAAGATTCTAATATCTGGAGTGTCGGTGATATTTTGCCTATGTTGTTCCATTTCCAGACGGAGTGCTCTGTGCTCCATCTCGTCATCTTCCACTTTATCATCTGGAAGGAGTTCTTGGAGTAACACTTCTGCAGTAGTTTTCCAGCTCGTAGTCATTGTTCCATCTTGTTTCTGCACAGTAGACACTGTAGTTGGGGGTTTTACCTTTCCTGCTGCAATTTTGTATGGGATACCCCAGGGGTCTGCACGCAAGTTTGTTTTCACAAATGTTTCCCCTACTTTTTTGTCTAGTTAGTATTAACAGTTCTCGGAATTCACTCTTAATTTGTCTATATGTTTCCAGCAGCTGTCATCTAATATTGGAGATGAGGCAACATTGGTCATCTTTATGCATCCTTTGTCATAGTTTTAGCAGTCTATAGGTCCAGGGTCTGTCCACTGTGCCAATGGTTCTCTTTAGAGGAATATATCTTCTCATTGACATTTGGAGTGCCTGGGTAAGGTATCTTGCGGCTCGATCTACATTATTATCATTTAATGGGATTTCCTGCTGTGAAAAACTTTCCCTCAGCCTGTTCCAGTCTGATCGTCGGATGTTATAATGCACCTTGGAAATCTGTGCCTCCGATGTGTCAAAATCGTTCCTCCCTCTCACCAACTCAAAAGTAAAAACATTGTGATCGCTGGTGGTTAAAAATTCTAAAACGTTCCAATTTCTCAATAAGCTCACACATCGCAGATTGGTCAATGTTATATCGATGATTGACCTAGCTCCTGCTTGGTTGCTATATGTGTAGGGTTTATGTGGTAGCTTTCTTACTTCTAGATTCAGTTCACTAATAGCTTCCACTAAAAGCTCGCCTCTCGTATTTGTCACCCCGCTATGCCAGAGTTCGGATTTAGCATTGGTCTGTTTTCTAGGACAGTGCACACTTCTCTTATTTTCCCAATGTATGGTTCAATGGGATCACTATATTGAAAATACATGTTGACGAGAATTACACTACCCCAGTCAGCAATGAGCTCCACACATGTCGTATGTTCATCACAGAACTGCACTATCTTAGTTACAGTAACTTGTCTGGATAGCACTACTATTGCTGTCATAGGGTTTCTACCTGTTGAGATTATCTGTGACGATACCGGCATGTAAGGAATCTTCCCGAAGCATTAATGTGTCTCCTGAAGGCATATCACATCCCATTTATGTTCCTCTGACAGCTTCCTCACCTCCTGCAAAACCAACTTGCTTCTCCTGGCGTTTAGTTGTGCAATTCGTAGCTTACAAGACATTTTGTGTTTTATGGATGTTTGGTGTGGATATTGCACTGTGGCCACGGGAGTTTTGAATCAAAACTATACGCCCATGAGTTAATACGTACTGTTTATATATTTGATCGGGATCAAAAGTTTCATTGCTTCTTTCGAAGACTTTATGCACAAGAGAGAGAAGCTGAGAAGTCTCTGTAGGGAAATTGATGGATTTTAGATGTATACGATCAATCGCTTCTAGCGGAGGGAAGGTTACATATTTACTGACTGGATGCGCTATTCGAGTTAGATGCCTCAGCGCCACATTGATATTCGGAGCCTCCTCCAGTAGACCGAGTTTTAAATTAGTTTCAAAATCACTGTATACTGCTTTGGGGTTTATAGAACTGCGTCTGTCTGCTATGTTTCCAAAATTCAGCGGTTGTTCCACCAATTTTGGACTCGCTACAGGTCGTGAGTAATGTTCAACCCCATTTGGTCTGTCTGTGTTCCATCCCAGACCAATCCTCTTGACATAAGGGTTCCTGGAATGACTGGCAGAACTCGGAAAAAATTCCGTTAATCAGTAATGAGTGGTCGTCAGTCTGCGTTCCAACATCCTGTTTCTTACGGTTCTTCTCCATTTTTAGTTTCTCTCTGAAGCAGGCAGCCCTTTTTGCATTTCTTTTCTGTCTTGAAGTGGGTTTTCCTTTCGTTTTTGTAGTCAGCTTCCCAATTACATTCTCAATTATTTCCTAATTACATTTCCTAAACTATCCATGATCAGTCCTGTTTACAGCTCGTTGTAGGAGTAATTGGTAGGCTAGACACTCTTTGCCCTTGATGTTACAGCTTTTGCCCCGATTGTTACACGGTATGCATATTGAAGGTTGAGAATCTTTCTTGCACTGATCCCTTTGGTGGTTTTCCTCTCCACAGTGAGAACAAGAACTATTGTTCTTCTTACAATGCTTACTGACGTGTCCTATATCCAAACATTTATTGCATTTTGGTACGACAACGTAGTCTTTCATTGTAATAGCAGAAAATTCTATGAAGGCTTCCTTTTGCTGCAACAGAAGTTTCCTAACAGAAGGACTCACCAGCACAACTTGATGAACTGTTGCTCTTCCTCTAGTTCCAGTCTTAAATTTCGGTTCAAAACCTTCCATAAATTGACCTTTCTCTATTTTATCCTCAAGGTTTTGCTGGTAGACAGCGTCAGCAAGGTTATCTACATGAATTGTTATTGGTGTGTCATAAAAAATCATGAGTGCCCTTCGTTTTCTAGGGAGTTCGCATCGCAACTTTTCAGCCAGTTCCTCGCTATTTAGAATTTTTTGCGAATCTTCAGGAGATTCTCTTTACACTATAATTGCATCGTTAGTTGTGTGAATTCTGTTGATTCTAATTTTATCCCTCCCAAGTTTTATGATTTTTGTGACTTGTTCAGCCCCCTCCCCCTCTCCCCTTTTGGAAGTGATAAAATCCGCCTTGTAGTGTACTGAGTGATTTTGGGATTCACTCCGGTCAATCCTCCAGATTTTGTCATTGCAGCATGACTGGGGACAATTTCTCCTCTATTTTGTTTGAGTTGCTAATTTTCTTTTTTGAGTGTTTCATTTTATTTTTCCTAGCTGACACAGCCGGCGCTCCAAGAAGGCGATGCTTATTACCCCACGGGCTAGCTTATCTTTTGTTTCTCTATCTCTAACCTCAGTGAGTGTTTGGCCGCAAATAACGTTTAGATGCTTGACTAGTTCCACATACTCGTTTCCGATTTTTGTACTACACTGGTTTAAAACCCTGTCAGAGCTTTCTTCTGGAGACCCCATGTTTACTGTAGTGACTCACCACAGCTGATGGCCGGCATCAGGTGTCCGGCGCGGCGTGTGCGCCGCGCGAAGCCGCTGACTCGGCAGACCAGTGCTGACAGGTCGCGAGGCGCCGACTCAGCTCGACGACAGCGCTCGCGGCGAGGAACTGTTCACTCTTCAGCCACGTACAAATCAATCGATTATCACTCGAACACATTTCGAAAAAGCTTTACGTCCTTTAGCGCACAGGTCTTAGAATACTCGCTTAAACTATATGTTTTATACCAAACACTTAAAGTTTCGTTTTTCCACAAGTATCGCGATCCAAAGCGAGAGCGGCCCAACTGAACTAGTGGTTCGATTGCTATGTTAAGCAATAATAACAATAGTTTGCTTAATAGGTTTGAGTTTCATTTTGTAATAAATCGTCATGTTTCTGACCCCCACCCCAATTACTCGAAACCAATATGAGTTCCCCCCCCCCCAAATATTTCAAATCTTGCCCCCCTCCAGTTCTGATCCTGGATAAGCCCTTGAGCGCTGACGTGTTTCAGGTTATGCTGGTTGGAAACAACACTATCTGCGGCGGGAGTATCGTCAGCGAGCGCTTCGTGCTGACTGCAGCGCGCTGCGTCGAGTGGAAACCCGTCGAAACTATCGTCGTGATGGCCGGCGCTGCAAGACTGAAGACCTTTCCTGTGCAGGCGAACCAGAGCGCTATCTTACTGCACCCGCTGCACAACGGAGCCAAGACCGCGTACGACGCGGCTCTGGTCAAGGTCGACCGAGACTTCGTCTTCGATGCGAAGATCCAGGTAACGGTTGTTTTGTGCACTCTGCTACGAGCGACTCCGTCCTTCCGCATATTAAGGTGCGTTTCCACTTGAGGGTAGTCGCGCGGGAGATCCTCGAGAGCTGCTCTGGGGAAGATTCTGGCTAGCTCTACTCTCAAGAGCTGCTCACCTGGACAGTTCTCCGTGACAACTCTCAGAACCCTGTCCAATGGAGAGTAGTCAAGATGGTGGCGCACAATAGAAAGGCCGCGTCAGCTGTGATCGTACTGTCTGCTCTTTCTAAAAAGAGGAAAAAGCTGAGTAAGAAAAGCTGCTGGGTTAAGCCTTGGATAGAAAGGAGAAGTGATTTTGGAGCCAGACATACACTGACAACGGAAATACAGATCGAAAAGGCAAATTCATATTCAGAAGTACCAGTTTCGATTTTTCGCGCGCTCCGTCTACGTAAGCCTACAGTGTTGCGTTTCGGTATGGGCAGGGGGGCCCTTAAACATTTCGTGGTTTAGGTGATACGATCTTCACTCTCCAACTAGCAGGCTGTTAAACCCATGAAAATTCATTTTACTCTGATTTCAAAATGCCTACAGCCGCAATACAGAAATTCACCGAAGATAGCGTCTACTAAGTTGTAGATGATGTTAGATCATTCATGAAATCTTTCGCCAGTGTACGAGTCTGTTCCAAAGTCTAAAAGGATCTCGTGTGCGACTCCCAAAGGGCACATACTGTAGTGAACAATGCGATGCGAGATTGGTGAACTGAGGGACAAGTGATCTTCCACAAACAGGATTTCATACATTTACGCCCACCACCACAACTTCCCTCACAGCACGTGTCGTTGACAGATTGATGGATTGTGGAGCAGGTGTTCCCCACAGGCTTACCCGCACCACCACCATCTCCACCACAGCACGTGTCCTTCCATGGACAGGGCTGAACAGCTTTACCCCCAACACCAATAGACATTGTTTAATGCCCAACCCACCTGCTAGCGTCTGTGTTCAGAGATGACCCGCCCGGTACTATTGTCCTCGTCGGTGTATCAGCTCAACGCTTGTGATTCAGAGCGTTTGAACCTGGGTTTATCGTCCAAGCATGAATTTGAGCTCGAAAAAGTGGGGCACAGTACCAAAGTTATACTAACGTATGAAGAATGGAGAGTGCTGACTGAAGTATTGGATGTAGTGTCCGATTTGTTCAACACAGACAGCTCCCACACAGACGTTCCGATTGGTGAACATTCCGTCTCCTTCCGAATTATGATCCTGGATATGATGTTTGTGGTACTACAAGCATGTGAAAAATAAATAAATAAATATAAAATAAAAACACATTGTATGTGATTCACTTTGTTTTAATTTTTACACACCATCCATTAAAAAGATCCTTTATCAAGTTATTTTTCATGAGTCTTTCATTAATTACTAGTCTTAAAACCAAATCGTAATAGACACCAACACTCGATAAGACATAAATTGTGTTGGATATAAGTAGTAAGTATGTGCCACCTTCCAAAAATTTTATTAAAAAATATGAAAATGTGCTAAATGGATAAAAAATAATGAAAACTGACCAGTCAGAGAAATAGAACAAATAGTCAAGCATTACAGGGAGCAAGAGAGAAGCATAATTTTGTGAAAAATACACAGTTTCAGTAAGAAGCATGAAAATCCTATAAAGTCCCCAAATTTAATGCATAGATACTCGATACTACGTCTATCGGCGGCCGAATCCTTCTGGGGTATCCAGAATAATAAAGCCATACCAATAATTATTACTGTTATATGTTCACGTATCACGCAAAATTAACCTGGTTCCAGTCTCTCCCTTCTTCAACTTGCAGAATTCCTTCCCGCTTTATTAAACCGACGGTAGTATGAGCCATTGACCACACTTTACGAAAATATGTTAATAAGTTAAATAGTTATGATGAATTTGCGAATAATTACTATTTTAAGACCACTCTATAGAAAAAAACGAAGGAAAATGCGAATAATAGACTGCCATTCACTACAAAGTCGTGATTAATCAATACTTTCGACAAAATCGATGAAATTGCGAATAATTACTATTTTAAGACCATTGTATAGAAAAACAGAGGAAAATGTGAATATTAGACTGCATTTCAGTACAAATTCGTGATTAATCAATAATTTTGACAAAATCGATGGAATTGTGAATAACTACTATTTTAAGACTGTTGTACAGAAGAAATTGTGATGTAATTGTGCAATTTTTATCCAGAGGCGGGGCTGGCGACCTACGATCCGGAATGGCAATCATTAAATACACAGGTAGATAATTACAAGGCGGCGGACGGTAATTGTCTCGAGTGGCGGCGCCTTGGCTGCAGGGGGAGGTAGCGGGCGACCTAGAATTACACAAGTAGGTAATTGCCTCTAATTATAGGGCACTGGGGGCAGGAGGTGGGGCACGGGGTGAGGCGTGTGGCAGCTCCTTTAAAGGCAGGTGGCCGCGGGAGGCGGGGGTCCTATCCCAAAATGCCGTTTTAATGCTACTGGTTTGGTATTGTGTTTCTAATAAACTGTTCAACATTTTCCCTCGTAATTTATTATAGTTCCCGACTTCCCTAAACACAAAATCATTTTTTCCCACTTCCTTAATCAGCTTGTCCCCATATTTTCCCTTTCATGCACTACTCCTAAACCTTCTGCGAATACCCTTCCGAGCGGAAAGAGGATTTTGGTCTGGGATGAGCTTCAGCTGACTTTGGTTTGGGGGGGGGGCTTGACTGGACTTTGGTTTGGAGAGTGTGAGTCGGGCAAAGGTAGTCCTCAGACTGCTATCCTCTCTGCCCCCAGAAGATATATAAAAAGAAAAGTCTCCAAAATTACAACGTCGGGGGGTGAACCTAGATACTCTTGGGGGGCATGGGCCCCCTAGCCCTCCCCCCTGGATCCGCCGCTGTTCCGAGCCTCTTCTTCAATACACACATTCACTTTCCCATCACTCTCTTCACCCACCTCCTGCCCTAAAGTGACTCAAAGAAAGCTCAGTTAACATATCAGTCACTTACTGCGTACTGTAGTAATTTCCAAATACAAATCTGGCTTCCTGTTTTTGCACCTGCTCCAACACCCGAATTTGGTACTTTAAGTGGAGTCCCTTCTTTGGAAGTTGTAGTTAGTTTCAGTAGTTAGTATAGAAGTGAAATGTTTGCAATAGTGACAAAAATCTCTAGTACCCTGTTGGTTATCACATAAGTTGTACGTGGGTGGCCCAAAAACTAATGCACCACATTTTTATGCTTCAACAATTATTTATTTAATACAGTGATGTTTCTTCTACACTCCCTATTTTTCCACGTAATCTCCTACCAATTCTATGGTCTTCCTGCAACGAGGCAGTAGAGGGTGCATGCCCTGGAGGTACCACGATGCCATTTCTTGACTGTGCGAATTATCTCTTCGTCATCCTCAAAATGTCTCCTACGAATGGCATTCTTCAATGGCCCAAACAAGTGAAAGTCTGAGGGAGCTAGGTCAGGGCTATAGGCTAGACGGGGTAACACTGTCCAACCCTGTTCATTCTTGGCTGTCCGGGTGGCGCCGCGTCATGTTCATTGTAGCCGACGTTTCGACCCTCATTCTGGGGTCTTCTTCCAGAACAGAATGCTCCTGAATGAGCGTTGAAACGTCGGCTACAATGAACATGACGCGGCGCCACCCAGACAGCCAAGAATCAACTGACTCTAGCCGCGAACCCTGTTTAGTGATGTGTTCCAACGTCCTCAAACTTGTGTGAGGGCGTGCGTTATTATGTTAAAGCAAACAATCACCTGGGTTGTTATGGCATCCAAGTCGCTGGAAGCGCTTCTTGAATTTGGTTAATGTGTTCACATATGCCTCAGAATTAATGGTGGTGCCTCTCGGCATCACATTAATGAGTTTGACACCATCACAGTCCCAAAACACAATGATCATGAACTTACCAGCTGAAGCAGTTGCTTAGAATTTTTTCTTCTGTGGAGAGTCAGGATGGCGCCATTCCATCGATTGCCGTTTTGTTTCGGGCTCAAAATGGTGAACCCAGGTTTCATCACCTGTCACAATCCGGAACAAGATGGCTTCCCCCTCTACTTCAAAACGTTGCAACAACATGTTGTTTCTGGGAGTTTTGTGTTCTTCCGTAAGACGATGCGGAACCCATCGTGATTTTTTTTTTTTTGCATAATCACGAGCACTGACGATTACACCCGCACTTCCTTTACCGATTGACAGCTCCCGCGCCAACTGCCGAGTCGTTATGCGTCGGTCCTCGCGAATGAGCACATCAGCACGCTGCATCTTGTCAGGTGTTACAGCCGTGGATGGCCTTCCCGACCGCTGCAAATCTTGGAGCTCTGCAGAACCGCTTTCAGATGGCCTCACCCTCTATGCCCAGCGGCTAACCGTACTTCTGTCGACTGCTGATGCTGTATAAACTGCACATAAACGTTTGCGAATGTTTTCAAACGTTTCTTACCCAGCAGTGAGAAATTCAATGATGATATGCTGCCTATGAGGTACCTCAGTCACAGATGCCATGTTCAACCACTGTTGCCAGTACGCTATCTGTCGGAACAAACAGAAACTTTGCGTGCGTACTCTGATAACTTCAAAGAATTCATATATAAAATTTGAATTCGTACCATTGTTGGGGCCTGAGAAAAAAATTGGTGCAATAATTTCTAGGCCACCCTCGTATTATTTATTTCTAGAATGATTTATATTGATCCATATTTGACAGATTGTTCTCACCTGATGATTTTCAGCATAATTAGAGGTAGTTTCCACTGAGTCGAGAGACCTCGTGGCAGGTGATTTACCGTATGTTGCAGCCCATCACCCTGGCGAGCCAAGTCCCGAGTAACGGCTCACTGGCCACCGTCTCGGGGTGGGGTGGACTGGAGGAGGGAGGCACGCCAATCACCGCCGACCTGCGAGAGGCCCCCGTCACCGTCATCGACCGCGACGCCTGTGCGGCGATGCTAGGAGAAGAGTTCGCTGGACCGATCTCGGAGTATCACCTGTGCACGTTCACCTCAGGCAAGGGTCCCTGCTTAATCGACCATGGCGGACCGCTCACGGACAGCTCTGGGCAGCTGGTGGGTATCACATCGTGGGAGATGGAGTGCGGCTCCAAGGACAAGCCCGTCGTGTACACCAGCGTGCCCGCCATCCGCGACTGGGTCGAGGCCACCATCCATAACCACGCAGCAGCACGTGTCTAGTACACCACAATTTCTGTTTTCATGACTGTACTGAACTGACAATAAATATCTGAAATATTAACAAAAATAAAACCTGCATTGTACTTTCCGTTTAAGCGCCTTTATTTTCTCTAGAAACACTTTCTGTGGTACAAATATTGGTCTCTGGTGCTAAGTGGATGTAGCTGGAACTCAATCGCTCCCAGTGGCGGATCTAGGAATTTTCGGAGCCGGGTCAAAAACTGAGATATTATTTTGCCCCCATTCAAACACGATTTTGCAGCCCCTCCCGCAACGTTGCAAGCGCCCCGGTTTGTTTCCCATAGATCCGACTCTGGTAGCTCCCAAGCAGTAAAGATAGAGAGGCCGTGTCCAAGGAATGTGTAAACGACGGTTCTCTTTGGTGCAGACTGACAACCTCAGCACAGGATCCACTGGAGACGGAGAGGTCTATCCGGCGCCCCTGATGTTTATGTCAGTTGAGGATGGTATAGCGAGGAGAAGAAAATAAAATTAATAATACAACTATGACATTTACTTATGTATGGTTACATCAGCAAGGAGAGAGGATATCTCGACAACAAGTTATCCTGTTCAAAACGGTAATTAATTTAATTGTAATTGCAGTGGAGCGCATCATTTCTCTTGGTAACTTTTTCCAATCCCTAATACCCTTACCTAAAAGAGATACTCTTCCTACACCCTTGTGCCTGAAATCGAGTGCCAGCTTGTTGTCATGGTCATCTTTTCCCTTCCACGTATTACTTTTAATTCTTACAACAATATATTTCTATGCCTCATCACCAGTATACGCCTTGTACACTCCCACGACCCTCTTCACCCTCCTCCTGTTTTCCAGTGAATCCCATTCCAGCTCTTTTATTATATTTGTTACTGATTACGTTCTGTGGTAATTTCCAGGAACAAATCTAGCAGCCCTTCTTTGCACCATTTCCAACTTCTGTATTTGATACTCAAAATGTGGGTCCCATACTACAGTACTATATTCAAGCAATGGTCTGACTAAAGTTTTGAAACCCAGTTCCTTTACTTCTCTCGTACATCCCCTCATCACTGTCACCTTAGCGGTCTGGTGGCTCAGTGGTTAAGGCGTCTGACTGGAGATCGAAAGGTCCCCGGTTCGAATCCCTGTCTCGGCAAAGATTTTCAAAGGCTCTTAACGCGACCTTCCCCTGTGGCACAGCTTGCTGTGTAATGTGGAGTACACCAGAACGCTTCCGTGGTTCGGATTCCACGTTAAACTGTATGTCCACTGTACCCGGCAGGATTGTCGGGTTAGGTTAAGGTGGCTACGATAGGGTCGGAATGCGCAGCCAATAAAAACCCTGTCTCCAAGTCATCACTCTCTCCAATAACTGCAGAATTTTCTCCAGATCACCATAAAACACACGACGATCATATTAGAACCAGAAGTTGACATACAAATTCAATGTAAAATCACAGATGACACAAAACTTCGTTTATTAAATACTTTTTGCATTGGTTAGCAAAATACTTGTATCTGAAGAGTATAAAATCTTCGTGAAGGGGCTTGTAACTGTTAGGCTGATATTAACTTGGAATTCACATCCTCAACAACCGCAGAGACTAAGAAACTCCACGAAGACATTTAACAGATTAAGGAAACAATTATAAAATACATTGAGATTTCCCCCAACAGGTCGAGGAATGTTATTTTGCATGTTTTCGATTCTGCCTACCTTGTCGAGTGGATAATCTGTATATGATACTCTCAAAGACCGAAAACGCTCATTGGGCGAAAAATAAATAAATACGACCACAGCAGGTTGCGTCTTATCAGTATCTAACTCTGTTAGTGGCGCCGGGGTCTAGAGGGCACCGAAATCGCCATGTTAACCACATACTTTAAATACCATCTCCATCGATCAAAAGAGAAACTAGACTCAGCTTATTAAATTTTAGGAACTTACCTCGCAGGAGTGAGTATGAGTATGGATTGTAACATGACCTGTTATTTTGTCGCATTGAGAGATAGGATAGAAATGGTAACTCGTATTGGGCGTCCTGTATTATCCTTTCTTCGCTTTCTGCTTAATTGTTAGTTCACAAGCAAATTGAAAACCTTTTTAGAAAAACTTGTCAAACGTTATCAATAATTTACCTACGAGTTATTTAGTTATTACTTGCGTGGTAGTTACACTAAGTTAGTACCATTAGTGCGCTCATTTAGTCTCGACTAAAGAGCCATTTAGATTCGTAATCGGCAGAGTCCCTGTAGAGCGCACGAGCTTAGAATAACGGGCAACACTTGCGGAGTCATGAGCCGTTTTTATTTGCGGGGTCTCCCAATAAATATTTTTCTCAAGTTAATAGTTCGTAAGTCATTAACGAATGAATGAAATGATGACAATTTATTTCATTACACTTCTATCTAAATATTGACTGGCATGGTGCAGTACATAGTAACGTAGTGAGTGGTGATAAATATTGTAATTATCTTAGACAATATTGTAAGACTTTTGACGAAGGTACATAGTTAAAAAAAAGAGATGTTTTACTATTATTACTTATCAAACAATTATATAGTGACTGAAGCGAGTGTCTAGACCGTGATATTATTTTTAATTTTTGTTAAGTCTGAACATCATCTTTACCTTTCAGTTACAAACTCATTTTTTTTTTCTATTACATTCACTTACAGATATTTTTTATTTGTTATAGAAGTAACATAAATCGTAAAAGAAAACCTGAAAAAAGACAGAGTTTTGAATAAACTAAAAAACATATGACTACTATATTAATAAATACTTGAATGGAATTTCTAAGGCGAGTACTTCAGATATCGAATCCTATCTCGCCAGTTTTACATCAGAATCAGGTAGCGGTCAATATTTCTTTACATTCTGAACAATTAGGCACTTAAAGTACGCGCTCATCTATTCAAGGTGGCCAGATTGACCAACCCATTAAATCTTTACATGATCTGAGTAGCCAGAAGATATGACTTCTTTGGCTGATAAAAGTATCAACATACACGGAATAGAAGAATACAATGTTTCTGTTCTAGCTAAGTGGCCAAAAGTACTTCATGCGAGGAAAGGATGTGAGAGACTGGAATGGATTGCCAAGAGAAGTAATTAATAATTTACCGGAAACACTGAAGGAATTTAAAGTAAAAATTAGTAGAAGGCAAAAGTAGGTTGGAAGAGGATAGGAAAAAGGGTGTGTGTAGGGAGATTGCCATCGCAATTTTATCAATCATTATTATTATATAGATCACATTATTTTGTGTGGACCCTCATAAGTACATTTAAACAATTTTCCGAAAGACGAAAATGGGCGTAATTTCTCTTCAGCTCATTACTCAAGAAAGCTTTCAACGAAGAAACTATCAGATGTCGGTGGTTAGTTTACTCAGTATCAAACGATGATGTCTTTTAATTTAGTTGTAGACTGTTTCATGTAAACTCTACTACAAATTTGACCACTACTGAAGGCTTCAAAAATTGGAAACGTTTAAGTGGAACTTCAAAAATGCGTAAAAACAGTTCTGCACATAAAAAAGCATTTATCTAAAGGATGGAAGCTTAAATCAGGTTCAAAGCTGGTTCATCTATGGAAAAGGAAGATCAGATGGTAATTTCAAAAGAAAGATTACGATGGAACAATGTGCTTTAAAGATTGATGCTCATAACCTTGTATTTGGCTGAAAAAAAACATGGCATTCAGAGGGTCATCCGATAAATTATTTACTCCAAACAACGGAAAATTCTTAGGTCTTGTACTATTTGCAAAGTTTGACTACGTCTTGGAAGAGAACGTCAGATTGGCAGTGAATGGTGATTTGGCTGACCATTATAGCTGCAAAAATATTCAAAATGAATTTAAGGAACTCATTTCATCAAAAATTATATCTACAGTAGTATCCTGCATAAAAGATGAGAGGTATTACGCAATCATAGCTGATATAAGTCATAAAGAGCAACTTTCAATCACAGTAAGATGTGTCAACATAACAGAGGATGCCGTAAGCATAAAGGAGGGGTGAGAAATAGAGTCGAAAATTACAGGCCAATCAGTTTGACTTCAGTGGTAGGTAAATTAATGGAAAGATTGATATGCAACCACATCAGAAATGTATGTGAGGAACGTAAGTGGTTTTCAAGTAGGCAACATGGGTTCAGGCAAGGATATTCATGCGAATCTCAGTTGGTGGGATATATGCAAGAAATTTCAGATGAAATGGACAAGGGAGACCAAATTGATAGTGTAGCGCTGGATCTTTCAAAGGCGTTTGACAGAGTTAGCCACAAAATGGTAGTAAATAATGTAAAAACTATTGGAGTGGATGAGAAAGTGATTTGCTGGATAGAAGAATTTTTAAAAGGTAGAAAACAGAAAGTTAGGGTGGGAAATGCGGTATCAAAGGAAGTGGAAGTAAAAATGGGAGTGCCGCAGGGTAGCGTATTGGGACCATTGCTATTCATTATTCTAATGAATAATTGTGTTGATTGTTTACTATCTGAAATTAGATTGTTTGCAGATGACATAATGCTGTATAAAAGGATCAAAACGATAGAGGACTGTAAACAGTTGCAGGGTGATCTGGACAGGATATCTAGTTGGGTTGGTAAACATGGGATGAAGATAAATGCAAAGAAGAGTCAGCTAATTAGATACACAAATAAAAAACAAAAGGTAAATTATGAATATAAGGTGGGGAAAGAATTGCTTACTGAAGACTTGAAATGTAAATATCTTGGTATTACATTTGATAACAAGCTTAACTGGGCAGGACATATTGGACAGGTGGTAGGAAAAGGTTTCAAAATTCTGCACTTTTTGGAGAGAGCGATGAGGGGATGCACGAGAGAAGTAAAGGAATTGGGTTACAAAACTTTGGTAAGACCATTGCTCGAATATGGTAGTGTAGTATGGGACCCACATTTTGAGTATCAAATACAGGAGTTGGAGAAGGTGCAAAGAGGGGCTGCTAGATTTGTTTCTGGAAATTATCGCAGAATGCAATCAGTGACAGATATGATAAAGGAACTGGAATGGGATTCATTGCAAGACAGTAGGAGGATGAGGAGTGTCATGGGAGTGTACAGGGCGTATACTGGCGATGAGGCATGGAAAGATATTGCAGTAGGTAAGAAAAGTAGTTCATGGAAGGGAAGATGACCATGACCACAAGCTGGCACTCGATTTCAGGCACAAGGGTGTGGGAATATTTTCTTTTTTAGGTAAGGGTGTCTTGGATTAGAATGAGTTACCAAGGGGAATGATGAATAACCTACCGAAAACGTTAAAAGAATTTAAAGTTAAAATTTGTAGAGGGCAAATGTAGGTGAGTGTAGGATAGGGGGAAGTTGGGTGTGTAGGGAAATTGCCACCGGAGCGTGTGCTCCATTGCAATTAAATTAAATTAAATTAAATTAGAATATTTTATTTCATTTTTGCAAATAGGTGATACATCGGGTGCAGGTCTCACAGAAAACATTTTAAAAACATTTAGTGATCATGACCTTAACATTAATGACTGCAGAGGACATGGTTATAATAATGACGCAAACATGAAGGGGAACAGAAAAGAATTACGGACATAAATCTGCTAGCTTTTTTCGTAACAATTGTATGACATAGTTATAATATAGTACTATGCGAAGCGGCGCCGCTAAAATCCGTTACCCTGTTCGGAATTTTAGAAAAAAATGTTTAATTTAACTTCACGATCGCTAAATAGATGGAAAATTTTGACCGATCATTAGAAAATGTACACACTGAAAATTTTAAGTAATACGCGCTGGAAACTCGAATTGAAAGTGTCAAAGCGGTTCGTTATCAGTTATGTGCAATGCACGATGCTTTACTTTCCTTGACAGATGTTACCAATGGAAGCGATGCTGCGAAGTCGAACGAAGAGAGCACACTGGCAGGACAAATAAAAGATTTCAGCTTTATTGTTTCTCTTATTATGTGGCATGATGTTCTTTTTGAAATTAACATTGTGAGCAAAGCAACTTTGTCGACTTCATAAACGTTGCTCTTACTTGAAAACATATAGACAAACAGGTATCGGAAAAGCTATTATAACAACTGAATTAGCATCGGAACTTGATATGCAGCCAGTTTTCAAACCACAAACGCGATTAAAAACAAAAACTTGAAGCCGAGTTTTTTAATGTTCTTTTGGACAGCGTGCTTATACCTATGAAGGAAATATTTCAACAGACGCAAGATTTTTCTGTCACGTGGAATTTCTCGTTTAACTTAAAACAAATCGAAATAAAGATGAAGAAATGCGACATTATTGTGTAGTGCAAGAAAAGTTAACGGTAAACTTTAAATCTGATATTGATGGCGATTTGTTATGGGATAAAATTATTGGTCTTCAACACAATATCGAATACAGTCAGGCAACACCTATCGAAACATTAAACTTTATCAAAAAGCACAATCTTCAAGAGTTGTATCCCAACACCTGGATATCACTGCGTATTCTGTTAGTAATACCAGTGAGTGTTGCAAGTCTAAAAGTGATAAAAACGTACTTGCGGTCTACAATGTCTTAAACAAGATTAACTAGTTTGGCCTCGCTGTCTAACAAAAAATCAAGTTGCAGAAAACCTAGATTTTGCAAGTCTTATCATTAAGCCCCGGATTTTTAGGTTATAAAAACAAAATTTAGGTTTATTCAACTCACGTTTTAGGCTTTTATAGATTTTTAAAATTCTGATATTGGAACTTACACGTTTTAAGGGAAATAAAATTTAAAACACGCAATATATACTGTCATAGTGTTAAAAACATTGTGACTTTATAATACAATCTCATGTACTCCTTAAACTTTCTAACATGACATTGCTCGATCACATTAAAACATGCGAAATAAACTACTATTACGTTCAAAACATTTCTACGTTATTGTGTCTGGTCAACATCTCATTTAAAAATTCTAATATGACACTGAACAATGAAATATTTTTATATATTTTCGGGAGTAAACCCTCCTCTCTCTTAAGTTAAAATTCTCTTGAATCCGAAAAAACTACGCTCCACGTCACATGAGGTAAGAGGTGCGAACCTCATATCAGCGATTTCCTTAGGATTCCAAGGCAGTATTTCTTGTTCCTTTGGTCCAAAGAGAACAGGGCCTATTTGTTCCATCCTCTTGAAATCAGGACTGTGGGCTAAAACAACCTCCAGCTTCTTAGCTATAGACACCCCAACTGGTCCAGGAGCCACTTTGGCCCTCACTTCTTTGATGATTTGAAGTGCTTCCGTCAACGGTAGAGTGCCTCCTTCCAACTTCTAGGTTGAAATTTCTAGGTTGTAAAAATTTGCCTTTATATATGTCAACTCCTGTACAGCTGGTACTGAGTGCAACGCTTTCTTTGCATTTACTATAGCAAACTCGCTTTCATCTGATGCATCGATGACCTGCGCGATGCTCTCATAGTTTTCTGCATAATATACTGCGGCTGAGAGCCAGGTTCCCCGTCGTGTCACTACTGGCTCGGGAGGAAGGGGTGTTGCTGGAAGCTTTTCCCTGAAAGTAACTATGCGACTTGGCGCTTTCAGGAATATTCTGTACACTGAAGAATTTATTTCGTTAACTGCAGGGTGTTGTTCCTAATTTTTTTCAGCTATCTGGTGGGGCCCATGAGCTAGTCAGGTGACATGGGCCATTCGGGGATGGAATGCCTTCAAACACTCCCCTGCTTTTATCATATATGCTGCACTGTCTGTCACCAACAACCGCAACTTATCGCCATGTTCTGGATCTAGCCACAACACATTTAATGCATCCGTTACATCAATTGTCACAGTAGAGTGGTTTGTTGTTGGAAGTTCACATAATGATGGGTATACTAGGTTCCTCACATGCGAGCTTCCCCATAACAAACCAGGCTATGTATCTGCCGCAGGCATCTGTCGTCTCATCTACACTTAACCAGATGAAGCAATGTCCGCCGTGTTT
>CM061919.1:269681000-269736014 GCA_031002005.1 Vandiemenella viatica
TCAGCATAACAGTTCAAAATGAAGGCAGGAAAAAAATAAGAGCAGTCATTAACATCCGAAGCGTAGTGATAACAATTCTATTTAGAAGCGCGACGATGCTGAAATGAACCATTCACACACTACATGAAAACCTTACATTATGCTTATTCAGGAAAACAAGAAAATTAGCCAAATAGTTTGAATAATTTCATCTATAAATTTATATTGTCTTGGGTGCTGCGAACTCTATATGAACCAGGATTGCCAACACTTTTTCGGCTGATTATTGTATTCTTTAGAATTAGGTAAAAACTATAGCACACTTCAAAACTATAGCACACTTCAAAACAATATACTACACTTCAAATAATATAGTATATTATGGAAAGAGTAAAAAAGAAAAAATATATGTTTTTAGTTGTTTATGTTTATAAAAAACTATATTTTTCCACTTCAGGCATATTTTAGTAATTTTTTGTCCACATTGAACGTGTCATATGCTTCGTCATATCCAGTTTTTAAATGTAGAGAAACGGCTAATTTTTTATTAATGAGATACTTGTTCTGCTTCTATCTTCTGGCCATTTCGAATTCATAACTGAAAATATACTTTCTGTGAATGCGAAGTGGTGGGAGCAGGGAGTAGGAATAAAATTATCTTAATTAAATTTAATAAATAATTTTAGATATATTTTAAAATATTTACCAATTTTCGACTGTGGTTCTGTCGCAAACTCTCTACTTTTACCTAGACGTCGCTTAGAATTATTATTTCAGATTGAAGTTCCTAATTTTGATACCGATTTCTTCTTCTAAATTTAGAGTTTGTAGAACTGTCTCACAGTCATCAGATGAACCACGTGTTTTAATTTTTTTTTTTTTTCATTTTGCATAGCCAATTGTCTTTTAATATTAACGGCCTATGGGGAGGATTTGGCTTCTAATGACATTTTTTTGGCTTCATAACCAATGAAACTGTACCTTTTACGTTGTTCTAGCGCTGATTTTAAAGTTGACATAGTATTACCTTCAAGTTATTTAATAACTTTGTGAATGTTATGTAAAAAATCTATCGCGAATTCAAAAAGATTTTAACTTTAGTTCCATTAAACGTCAAAATGTTTTAAATAAGTGCAGGGTAATCCTCCCCTAAACCAATAAAATAATCGCTAAATGACTTGCAGTTGACTTGAAATCGACGCACTTTCGTTATTTCTACTACTTCCCATAAATAAATTGGTTTAATTAAATGATACATGGAAGAGCAACCTCCAAATGGAAAAATTAATAAAACAAAAGGCGAAGCAAAGACAGTTGGACGAGCAATAATTAGTCTGACGATATCAATTTGCACTGTGACATTACAGTTCGTAACGTGGCAAGACAGAGGTGCGTTCGGATACACCCACATGGCATCAATCAAATCATATTAATAATCAAAATAAATCATTATATGCGTTAACATATCTTTCCGAATTATAGTATTTTCGCGTACTATAGTTCCATCAGATTTTAAAAAAGCCTCACACTAGGTTACATAGGAAACTTTGTGGCTACGGAATATCTAGACAAATATGCGACTGGGTTGCAGACTTTCTGAAGGACAGAACACAGTGTGTAGATCTCGATGGTGAGAGTTCACCACTTACCTAGGTGAGGTCCGGGGTTCCCCAGGGAAGCGTGATAGGGCCTCTGTTGTTTCTCATATACATTAATGATTTGTGCGATATAATAAGGGGAATGAAAAGATTATTTGCCGATGATGCTATTATTTATCGTGAAATCAAAACCCAGGAAGACTGCGCTTTGTAACAAGACGATATTATGAAAACTAATTGCGTGGTGTAAAGACTGGCAGTTGGAGTTATACGCTAAAAAGTGCCAAGTCATGCGTGTAAGTAAAAAGGTGACACCATTTAGCTCTTGAATATACAGTCAATGGTACTGTCCTTAGAACTGTAGATTCCGCTAAATACCTAGGGATAACAATTCGTAATAATTTGTCGTGGAATGAAGCATATCGAGAATGTAATTTGGAAAGCAAATCGTATGCTCCGATTTCTAGGTCGTAATTTAAAACAATGCACTCCGGAAGTTAAATCGATTCCATATAAGTCACTAGTGCGTCATCACTTAGAATAATGTTCTTCTGTATGGGGTCCCCATCAAAAGGGGTTAATGGAGGCATTAGAGGATGGTCCAAAGAAGAGCCGCCCGATTCGTGACAGGTATATATAGTTGGAGGGAAAGCGTAAGTGCGATGTTGAAGGAGTTAGGTTGAGAAGACCTGGAACACCGAAGATGTTGCTTTCGATAGAAGTTAATTGAAAATTCACGACTGACATATTTCAGAAGTGACAGCAAAGAAATATTGCTACCAGCAACATTAGTATCTCGGAATGACCGTGAAAATAAGGTAAGAGAAATCAGGGCCAGAACCGATTCTTTCCTGTATTCATTTTTCCCACGAGCGATTAGGGAATGGCATAGAAAGGAATTTACCGGGCGAGAAAACTTATAATCCGACAGGAGTAGCTTTCGTTAGAGCTCTCCGGCCATCCTGATCTGAGATTTCCATGGTTTTCCTTTACTTCTCTCGTTCATCCCCTATCTTATGCAGTGGATAGATGACCGCTTTCTCTAGCAGCTCCAAAACTCTGTTCCCGCAGTATTCCGCCACGATCGAGTCTATACAGGAAGTTTTGTTGTTTCTGAGACTTTTTATTAAATCTTTTATTTCCTCTTTGTATGGTGGAGTTGAGTCGGCAGGTTAGTTTGCAGTTCTTGGAAGGAAATTTCATTCTGTGGTGGCTCCCATACTTTAAAATATTTGCCCAAGCGTTAACAGTTCCTGTTCGTTGTTCAGAATCATTTTATTAATCGTGTTTAAATCATGCTGTTAAATTCATATCTTTCGTTTGGAGTCCTACTTATTCCAAGCTTGAGAAGGTTTCCACAGAGCATCTTCACACGCATCGTTTCATAGTGGATGTTTTCTCTTTCTGGCAATACGTATCGTATGTTTTGCAGCTTCTTGCGGTATTCTGGCCATTTTGTCGCACTTGAAGTCGTCGAAAGAATTCTGTTCTTCTTGGTAATTTTCTGTTATATATTAGATTATTTTCAGCTGTTCAACTCTTCTTTCGTATCACGAAAGCTTTCTTCGTAATGTTTTTGGGGATGAAATTAATTTCTATCCGTTCAGATAACAATCGGAATTTAATTTAGGTCCTCTCTGCACGTTATCGTCCGTTATTTCCTTGAGGCTGAATGTGAAAAGTTCTGCTGTGTAAGCATTTTAAGCAGATATCATGTCGTTGAAGCAGAGATGTTGTCAGCGCCGACTCCGCACAACAGACTCTTTGCAGTTTAGTTTCTTTGGTATAACAAACTGTAAAATTAAAACTCCCCATGTAGAATTTTGATGACCCTAACTGTAGTTTCAAAAGCATTCGAAAGATTAAAGAAAATAGACACTAAATAAGTTAAAGACCATTGAGCTTACAGAAAAAAGATAAAATATTGGGCGTATTTAGTAAGGGGAGCTACTGCAACAGTGTCAACATGAATACATGTTTATATCTTCCTTTACCCAAATAGCCAATGAAATGATAAACATTGGTTATAACTTAGCATCTTGTTTAGGTGCACAACAGAAACTAGTATTCGATAGTCAGCTGCTTGTGGTTCCATTCAAGGTTCACAAGATAATCTTACTACTTAATACGTAACTGCAACCACAACTGACGGTCGACTTTCGCGTCTCTGGAATTCGTTGTAGTACCTTTTATTTGTAAGTAAAATCTGGATGGTTTCTGTCATTTGTAAGTCGTCAGAGTGGTAACACGTTAATACGTCGGAACCTACAAAAATTGCCCTATCGGTCTGAAATTGGTACACACATTACTTAGGCGATAATATTTAACTAAAAGTGTATAACGTAAGCTTCTAATACGTGGAAATGAAGTAAAATCACTTGAAATATAGGTAGATACATACATGATATTACACAATAAATACACATTATAACATGTTAATGTTTATTGCGCGTGTTTCTTACACTTAATTCTTGGTCCAGGCTGCATTTCAAACTAACAACAACCACTAGGAATACAATAAAAAAACCTATAGTGCAATTCCACCTTGTAGATATTGTGGTTGTGGTGATTTTTTTCCCCCTAGTACAGGCCGGATCTCACAATAATCTCCTCAAATTTAAGATACAAATCTGTAGAACTAAGCGAGGTGATATAAAAATTTATTGTGATTTCTTTTTTTCGATTTGTCTCATAGAGTTACATAAGAATTTAGCTATGATGAAATATTTGTTATGGTTCAGGCCGAATTTCAACCTAACTACGTCAATTTTGAGATACAATATCTCGAGAAGTAAGCGATATATTAAAAAAAAAAATATTCTCTACATTCAATTTTTCTCGTCGAGTCCAGGCCACATTTCGACCTAACAACAACCACTAGAAACACAATAAATCACCTATAGTGCATTTTCGCCTTATAGATACGGTGGTTTCGGTGTTTTTTTTCTGGTCCAGGTTGGATTTCACCATACCCTCCCCACTTTTGAGATACAATATCAAAAAAAAAAAAAGTTATGTTTCGTCGAATTACATATGAATTCATCGTCAACTTTAGCTAAGGTGAAATTCTCCCCGTCAATTTTGAGATACTAAGCGAGATGTGAAAAAAAATATATATATTCGTAACTTTCAATTTGTCTCGTCGAGATAATTCAGAATTCACCATCAAATTGCTGTGCTGCGGTTATCGTAGAATCCTACGCAATTTTACATGCTGGTAAGTAAGCTGCCATGAAATCCAATATGTCAGGTACGCACGGAGAAATTGTAAATGTTACTTATTTTCTACTTATTAAGTATCTGTAATTTGCGTGTGGAAAGCAGTTTTTATCCAATAATGAATACTTAAAAACATATGGAATAAATATCAACAGCTATTAGCGTGCATTTATTGCGTAATAATATGCATTCATCTACCCACATTTCGAGTGATTTTACTTCATTTTCACATATTATACACTTCTGGTCAAGTATTATCGCCTAAGGAATATGCGTACCAAACTTCAGAACGATAGGACTATTTTTGTAGGTTCCGCCGTATTAAAGTGGAGCCGTCAGTAGTTTTTACAGATGCTGTTCATACTCCCTGCGCACACATCCGGAAAAGCCACTCCAGTGGTGAGCTCTGGCTCTAAACCATCCACAATGGGTTGAGGACTACTGCAGTGCAGTTCCTGTAAGGCCTCAAAGCCGCTTGCTGATGAATCAGTTAGGATCGATTGGCATATAGAGCTGTGAAAGTAACGAGAAATTCTGTACCCGTATGTCTTCGTTACTAAACCAATCAGTAACTGATACTTTCGAATCGTTAATCGTTACTTTTGATACAATGGAACACTACCATGAGGCGTCGCGTACGGGACGACTTCATTCGTACTTCGTAAAATTTAAGTAAATTGTTTATTTAGTAAAATAAGTTTAGGTAAGTTGTTCGTTTGGATAAAACTTAAAGTCAAGTAATTAGCACATGGATCTTACGGAAAACCTCTGAATGTACACTTGATTTACTGTAATGAATTATTTACGAAAGAATAATCAAATTTCAATTGTTTGCATAAAAAAAGACATGACCTTGCACATGAATGAGACATCTAAAGTGACAATAACTAATAACGGTTATTTTTTAAAGTAGCTTACTCAAAACCCTGCAAAGAAGCCTGATATGATAATTGGACAGGTATTTAACAAATATTATAATCTCATCAGACTATTTCTTTTTTAAATAGGAGGTTTCAACATTGTCTTCCTTTATTGTTTTCATTTATTTTTGTAAATTCTTCATCTTTTTGTGATAGATTAATATTTAATTAAATTACAAAAAAGCGAACGCCTACATTTACCCTCCGCAAATCTTAATTCTGAATTCCCTCTTCGTTTTTGGTAAATTATTCATCATTCCCCTTGGTAACTTATTTCAGTCCCTGACACCCTTACCTAAAAAAGAGAATCTTCCTACACCCTTGTGCCTGAAATCGAGTGACAGTTTGTGGTCATGGTGATCTTTTCCCTTCCATGCATTACTTTTAACTCTTACACCATTAGCTTTCCATGCCTCATCACCAGTATACGCCTTGTACAATACCATGATCTTCTTCACCCTCCTCCTGTCTTGCGATGAATACCATTTCAGCTCTTTTATCACATCTGTATTTAATTGCATTCTACGGAAATTTCCAGAAACAGATCTAGCAGCCCGATACTCAAAATGTGGGTCATACTACAATGGATTTGTTAAAATAAATGTGGACATTCCATCAAATCTGGCCTTCAGGCAGAGTGCTACTGACTTCCCCTTCAATTGTTTCATTTTAAAAATGTCAGTATTCAAAACTTTTAAATCAATAACCAAGGTGCCGGACAAACATGCGGTTAGATTTATAATTGTTGTTGCGTCAACATCAAAACCAGTACCGTATTTATCACATGGATCCTGCGTTACTAATATAATAACTAACACCAGGCAAAAGGAATATTGAACCTTGGTCTTTGTTTATAGCATTCAGGAACTGCAAAAAAGGGCTGCTAGATTTGTTTCTGGAATTTATCGCAGAACTCAATCAGTAACAGATATGATAGATTAGCTGGAATGGGATGCATTGGAAGACAGGAGGAGGGTGAAGAGGGTTATTGAAGCGTACAAGGCGTATATTGATAATGAGGCATAGGAAAATATTGGTGTGATAATTAAAAGTAATGCTTCGAAGGGAAAAGATGACCATGACCACAAGCTGGCACTCGATTTCAGACACATGGTTGTAGGAAGATTCTCTGTTTGAGGTAAGGGTGTCAGGAGTTCAAAAGTTACCAAGAGAAATTACGAATAACTTAACAAAAAACGTTGAAAGAATTTAAAGTTAAAATTTATAGAGGAAAAATGTAGATGCAGGAAAGGGGAGAAGATGAGTGTGTAGGGAAATTGCCACCGTAGCGTGCGCTCCATTGCAATTTAATTAAATATTATTAGAACATAACAAGTGCAGAGATGTATTTCAAAAACTATTAGACAACTCTTTTATATTGTAAACTACACTTTAAAATAAAATAGAAGGTATCAAATCTTAAAATAAACAAATTTCATAAATGTTTGAAATCAATAAACCTCACTAATGAACGATCAATGAAAAAAACAGTAGCTATCTCAAGTTATCCAGACAAATTTTCTATTTACAAATTATGCACTGTAAATTTTAATGTTAAAGAAAGTAAAAATTACAAAATTAGTTTTTACGTTTTAAAAATTAGTTACTTGCGGGACCTGGAACGTGTTCGTATCTATACGACAAATGTGGGTAACGAAACATGCGAGTAACGAAATGAATTTGTGAGTAACGATTCGGTTCTTCGAGTCATGCGACGAACCCATTACTCAGTAACGAATACATCGTTACTTTTACAGTTCCATTGAGCACCAAGCGGCTTTGTAGGTTTCAGTATGACAGTACTTTTGTCTTTCTCTATTATTATTACTTTATATTAATTTAATTGCAGTGGATCACACTCTCGGGTGGAAAGTTCCTTAGTTATTTAATTACCCGTATTTATTTTATTTAATTACCATATATAATTTGAATGTTAAATTCTTCCCCATCTAATTTTCCGATTTAAGAATTTTAATTTTAAATTCCTTTAGTGTTTCTGGTAAAATTTTCATGCCTTCACTTGCTTATTTGTTACAATACCTGATACCCTTATCCACAAAAGAAAATTTTCCCACTCCCTTTTGCATGAATTCGAGCACCATCTTGTGGTCATAGTCATCTTTCCTCTTCCATGCACGATTCCTAATTTTTCGACCAATATTCCTCCAAGAAGGGAATCTACGATAACCGTGACACTGCAATTTGGTGATAGATTCTTATGTAATTAGACGGACAAATTTAAAATGATGTTTTTAATATATCGCCTAGTTCTAGAGATTTCTCAAAATTGACGTCGTTAGGATGAAATGCGGCCTGGATCAGAAGAAACATTTCGCAATAGCCAGATTTCATGATGAATTCTTATCTAACTTGAGCAGAGAAATAGATTTTTTTTTTTTTTTTTTTTGATATCGTGCATAGTTCTAGAGATATTGTATCTCAAAAGTGAAGAGGATATGGCGAGATCCGGCCTTGACCAGAAAAGAAAAATCACCAAAACCACTATATCCATACGATGTAAATTCACTATAATGTTTTATTTCCTTCCTAGTGGTTGTTCTTAGGTTGAAACACTGCCTGAACCAGAAGAAACTTCACCAAAACACAAGCAACTGTACCTGTAACTGATTTTTGACATGCTATATCTCGAAAACCAAGCGAGATATCGAAAAAAAATATTCTTTATTTACGATTTGTTTGGCCGTTTATTATAAGAATTCATCATCAGATTGTGGCGCCATGATAATGGCAGAACTGACCTCCAAGACCGATCTCCAACAGATGCCCTGTACATTCCCAGCACTCTCTTCGCCGCCCTCCTTTCCTCCAATGAATCCCAATCCAGCTCCCTTATCATATCAGTTACTGACTGGGTCCTGCGATAATTTCCACATGCTGTCCTACTCATTTAGATACTCTATCCAGGTCAACCTGCTCTTCAGCTTTTCTGATCCTATTAAATTCCTATAAGTCATCTGTAAACAACCTAAATTCTGACTGCAAACTATTAACACAATCAGTCATTAGAATAATGAACAACTACGTCCGAATGCACTACCCTGTGGCATGCCCTTGTAAAATTCATGTAATTGGCATGTAATTTGCAACCCTATTTATAAACCCTCCTCTATGTACCGGTACTACTATCTCTCTTTTCCTGTTCTCTAGCAGGCAGCAAGAGTCCAGATTCATATAAAATAAAATTTGAAGGTAGCTTACACATTCGTATCTCACAATCTTTAATACATCAGGAGTAACATTGTCTACACCAGCCTCTTTGAGTTTTTTTACTCCTAGCTCTCCGAGCTTCTTCATAATTTCCTGAGAATCAATTTCTAATTTTGTTGTTTCCTCTGATTTATTCCCTCCCATCACAGGATGATAGTACTTAGTGGTATTATTAAACCAGTCATTCATTATCTCTGTCTTTTTCCTCAATGACTTCAACCCCATTTTTATGTACAATTGTCTGAGTACCTTCTCTCACCTCAGTTTTGTAACATTAGAAATTTCTAGATGTATCGTTCTGTGGTCCCCCTGCACCAATAATATTCTTCATAAAAACATTCTCGGTTTTTCTCCTTGACCTTATAATTTGCTTGTTTAATTGTTTCAAGTATTCCTTACTGCCATTCTGTCCCCTGCTCTGTTGTATTCTCATCTCACTAGCCTCTTTAACCTTCCCACTGTAAGAATGTAGGTTGATTAGTGATAAATTATGTCCTGGTGGTACTACTCAACACGACGTGTATTTCAGTCTTAATTAAATGTTCGTAAGATTACAGGTTTGATACCGTCAGGTCGCCAGTGGGGATTCCACAACTAATACTAATAATTCATAGTCACTCACAAAATCAATCACGTAAACAGTTAGCAGTAGCAGTTAGCGGGAACTGCCAACACATAAATCACATAAAAGTTTACATTCAGAACACACATTTATTGTCTGAAAAAGCAGAAGAAATACGTCGCCGAAGTAACCACCAGTTACAAAGACTCGTGCTATCGGAACTTCTTTACCAAAGCGTGCAAGATTCGAACCGAGCAGGTACAAGTAGCATGTGGTTCCACTATCACAATAGTTTATCCGGAACACTGTTCTTGTCCTCATACACCGACACTCCTAATGCTTCTTCAAATCACCTGCACAAGTTAATGGAATAGTTATAAGCACTTTTTTTATAATATTCGTTCTCGCGGCATCGTTCTCAACAGTCGTCCACTTTCGACATTCGCTTCCCGCGTTCCCGCCGCAAACTATACTTCTCTGCCATCTTGCTCTCACTGTCCAAAGATAATCTCTCGCAGACACTACTCTCGAATCGCGTCGGTTCGATTGCATCGTTACACCCCCCTCGTTGGCTTTAAGGCGTAAGATACGGTTGACAAACGCGTATCCTTTCGCCGGACCCAACCTTACTGACATTTGAGAATTTTTTCCACAAACCCTAACAAAATCTGGTGGTACTCGGACTAATTCATTTACAAAATGGGTACATCATTAGAACACAACATCAGCACAAATACAACATTGAAGAAAACATCAAATACAAAAATTAAACCTCTCCAAAACACACCAGTCTCCTTGAGTATACACAATATGAACATATGACAATAAACACAAATGAAAACAAACTTGAGGATTATCAAAATCATTCAGTTTCCTCCGGAAACACCGTGCAGTCCCTTCCTTTCTCACAAACCACAGGATACATTGATTACAATTCCCTGCCTCGGGGCCACACTCCTATGATTCACAAACTAACAGTACTGAAATTCTACTCCACTCGAAGCCAGTCAAATCAGTAGGAAAATCCTCCCCATGCTTACATTACCCTTTTGTGAACCCTTCTTTATTTTGAGAAAGAAGTAAGTTAAATGAAACCAACTAAGTCATGCCACATAGACAACACTAATCCGAAAATGTGCAAATGCGGGAAGCATGGTGGTACCAAGAGGCGAGCCCTTTTACTCTATTGTTTGACTCCCCCCACCACCTTGCGTCTCCGCACTCGTAACCAACTAGATATTTGCAAGAACCCACACCATCAAAGCATTTACTACCGATACTACCCCACACAAAATCCCTACACCTATCTGATCTAGTGACACCTATTCTAGACATCCCTTCATAATGTAACTCAAAACATTTAATGCTTAACCTATACCAAATATCCTCGTGACCTATCTCAACCAAAGGAAAACACCTAGTGAAAAATACTAAACTAAGCAAGCTGATAAGATACAAGACTTTTAAGAAAGAAATCAAGGTTTGTACTAAATACATATATTGAAAGTGTGCTTCAAACTTAAAACCTAGGAAAACCAATTTTTTTTCCCCAACAGAAATTATTTACAAGGAAAAAACTAAAAAAAGGTAGTGCATAACAATTTAAATCCCTAATGCTAAAATAAGAATGGTTGTATTTGAATTTCAGTCTGTTGAGACCCTCGTGAAACAAGTCCAATTTACTTTTGGACCAGAATGAGATTATTTCTTTTTTCTTAACATACACTCCCGGTTCTTCCCTCCTAACCTTCCTTTTCTTTCTACGTTTCCCTTTTTTCATTGTGGCATTACACTTTCCAAAAGGCTCAAGTGAATGTTGGAGAATATTTGAAAACACTGTAGTTTGACCATCTGTGTTAGCACTAAAGAACTGTTCAACATGTACAAATTGCTTGCCACCAATGGTAATTTCATTTTCCACTGCTTTAGTAATGTGGTGTGAAGAGAAAATGAGGTCTGTCCCGCAAGGAAACATCAAATGATGTATGTGGTTTGCCAACTTAGTGACAAAAGTGAGTTTACTATGTTTAGAGATAGCTTTGGCCATAAGCAGTTTGCTCTTCGCAATAGAAATTGTATTAATATTACCTACATGAACACCCGTGTCGGGGCAATGACCTTCTGAAATTAATTGAACACTATCGGACTTAACTTGAGCACCAGGATGGGAGTTAACAGGCAAGGTATCATGCGAAACAGGAATTGTTTCCTGGGCCAAAACAATGTTCTTATCGGTGACTGGTACTAAAAGTTCCATCTGTGAATCATCAGAGGATTGCAAATTATTCTGAAGATCAAGGTTACCTAATTTCAAGTTATTCTGAGACTCAGGCTTATCTGGATGCAATTCAGTTACAAAATTGAGATTATCTGACGTCATTTTAAAACTTGATTGCAAAGAATTATTAAATGAATCCACCATAGCTCCCACATCAGTCCGCAAACTATGCAGCTCCCTTCGTAAATCAGACCGCAGGCTATTAAAACTTGAATCCATCTTGGCTACCAAATCAGACCGCAAAGAATTATTATTTGATTCCATCATGGCTATCGCGGACTTAAAGTATTCAAACATAGTGGACAGTGACACCTCTGGTTCCACAGAAGCGGATGTCAACTGATTGGTTTGCCCATCACAAGTGTCATCCAAAGGCTCGCGGTTTGGTAACACCAGCCCCCCATCATTCACATCACACTCAGACGCCATGGCACAACTCAACATTAACTACAATTTACCAAGTTACTCTTGAAAGAAAGTAGGACCACAAAGTACTTTAGTCACTAATACTTCCCTCTTCGCTTTAGCATCAAAGTTCCAGAAATTACTTTACTCAAAATTAAAAACCACTCGGAACTAGTTGACACTTTACAATCAAAGCATTACAAAAATAATTAGTTGATTCCAGTCTCATTAAAATTAAATTTTCTACTCATGTGGCTTCTTAAAATTTAATAGAAGTCAGAAAACATTACTCCAGTGAGTCCACAGCAAAATTATAAAAAAATCCCGTTAACACGAAAACTAACTACTGGTTCAAACTGACAAGTTTCTATCTTAAACAAATTGCTAGGGGATTTTCCCACTCATTTAACTATTAAAAAATTGAATAAAAGGTCGAAAGAAATTTATTTCGACCTGTCCACATGAAATTAACAAATTCTGTTTGAAAACGAAAAACTACTCCCGTCAGTTTGTGAATCTTACATAAAAATTGAAATTTGCACTTCCCTTTCGTCGACTTTCACAGCTGCCGTCTGCTATTCTGCCGACCGCGATGCCTCCGCGCCGTACCGCGCTGCTATGTTGTCCACGACGTTCTGCTACCGCCGTGCTAAGACCGCGCCGCCGTGTTGTCGAGTTGTATTTGCTCGTTCAGCGTCTGTCGAAGTACTGCGCCGTTCGGCTATCGTCGTGTATGCTCGGGTCCGTCGTTACTACAATGTCGTGCTCCCGTCTCGTTGAAATCAGTCCATTATCGCCGATTGTTGTCATTCAAACTACTCACATTTCCTACTCGGTTTTTACAGCATAAAATCCACTTCGGTGTTGACTAATGTCATTTACTACCTCCGTTTTCACTTATGCTGTCCTGTCACGGGAAAGCCATGTAAGAAAGTTCGTTGATTAGTGATAAATTATGTCCTGGTGGTACTACTCAACACGACGTGTATTTCAGTCTTAATTAAATGTTCGTAAGATTACAGGTTTGATACCGTCAGGTCGCCAGTGGGGATTCCACAACTAATACTAATAATTCATAGTCACTCACAAAATCAATCACGTAAACAGTTAGCAGTAGCAGTTAGCGGGAACTGCCAACACATAAATCACATAAAAGTTTACATTCAGAACACACATTTATTGTCTGAAAAAGCAGAAGAAATACGTCGCCGAAGTAACTACCAGTTACAAAGACTCGTGCTATCGGAACTTCTTTACCAAAGCGTGCAAGATTCGAACCGAGCAGGTACAAGTAGCATGTGGTGCCACTATCACAATAGTTTATCCGGAACACTGTTCTTGTCCTCATACACCGACACTCCTAATGCTTCTTCAAATCACTGCACAAGTTAATGGAATAGTTATAAGCACTTTTTTATAATATTCGTTCTCGCGGCATCGTTCTCAACAGTCGTCCACTTTCGACATTCGCTTCCCGCGCTCCCGCCGCAAACTATACTTCTGCCATCTTGCTCTCACTGTCCAAAGATAATCTCTCGCAGACACTACTCTCGAATCGCGTCGGTTCGATTGCATCGTTACACCACCTCTCTATTGTATTATGTAGGTTCTGTACTTCTCTTTATTTTCTACTCTGGATTAATTATTTCATCACCCTTCTCTATTATCTCCTTAAACTCATCCCACTTTTCCTCCACTGTATTTGTGCCATACTTCCATTTGCTGAACGTTTCTCCAAAATGTCTCTTCAGTTCTAGAGTCTGTGCCATTTTATAACTATACCTCTTTCCCTCTACAATTTCGGCCACTGGTTTACTGAATCCCCTTATATCCATCAGTACTGCGCTGTGATCGCTCATTCCTTCAGTTGCCTGACACCTCACAAGATTTTGATCAGGCTTCATTGGAAAGATATACAACATGTTTGGTCCCCTTGCTTACTGCTCTATCACCTGTGTAAAACCTCCCCCATTTACTAAGGTACTTGCAGAGCTCTGTTCCTTGTGTTATTTATCTTATTTCCTACCCAGCTGACACGAGGTAAATTTAGATTCCCTCCAGTAATTATCATTCTAGATCACCTCTGAATTGTGAGTATGAATTAAGTTTCTCTACAATAACCTCATCTCCATCATTCTATATCTCAGTTATCTATTTATCTCTCAAGCTATTGTTGTTATTTTCGAATTAACAAAAGAAACTCATAATAAATTCAGAATTGTCAAATTTTACCCGGTATATCGAGCAAATAACTATAGGAAAAACTTGAAAATTAACTTAAAAATTTATCTCCACGCATTTTCATAATAAATCTCTAAATTGGGAAAGTAGTACATAAGAGTTATTTTTTTTTCTATTAAACAGAAAACGTCGGATGGATGTATTGGTAGTTAAGATTTTTAGCCACAAGAAATGCAGAACATTAATGATAAAACGCTCAAACCTTACGGAAAAATTAAGCCAATAAAATGGATTTCCTATTAAATGGAAATAACTTGCCAGATTTTATGGCGGCAAACGTTTTGAGCTTTTAATGCCGGTATCTACCGATACGTAAAATTGGGCACTTTGAGTTGTAATGGTGGTCATACTGATTAAACCGCCGTTTCGTGACTGTGGCGCCATATTGTATTGCCGAGTGTCGTGGCGTCTGGAAGCCCTTATAAGAGGAAGCGAGCTCGACGCCAGGGATCAGTCGGCCGAGGGTTCCAGATGAGAGAACTTCGCCTGACTTGAGGTAACATTGGCGACATTGAATGTCCTGCCAAGCAGAACATCAGCAAGCGGTGATCGTACATGACTTAGAAATCTTCTCTTCAGTATGCAGAAATGTTTAGGTCTCTGTTGTGTTCTGAAGTTGATTTCTCCACTTTGCTGCTTAATAATATATCGTCCTTTTGCATTTATTAATTTTTTAAGTAAAAATTAACTGAAAATCACATGTTGATTTCTTTTTACAATTTACTGAAGTCTTGAATTTGATCATACCGCACAGATTCAGTTGATATTTCACTATATTCTGTTTATTGTTAAAATATTATCATTCCAATTTTTTGTATCTTTAAATAGCTACAAAAGTAATCTATAAACTAAATTCTTGCTCGCTGATATCAATTAGAACTTTATGCAGAGTCAGTTTGTAACAATCCTCAAACCTAGACTTTAAATGGAATTGTATTTTATGAAGCATTTACAGCAAGCTAGAGTTTGATTGTATATGATTTTGTATGTTTGTCTTGCAATTTATTGTAAATCGGTGTAATTGAACTTAATTTTATGACAAGAAATTATGTAAATACCATTTATTATTTTTAAGGACAGAACTAGAGAAATTGATTAAATGTGTGTATTCCAAATATTAAGGTGAGCTACTATGTTTAAAGGACAATTTACGAGAGTTTAAAATGATTTATGTGGATAATTTTGAGTTTAAATATCTTTAATCATCATTTGATTTTTATTGTTTTTAATTGTTTCAGTATTGTTAAAGTTCGAGAAATACCTGTCGGAAGCCTTTGAAATCTTCTGTAACGCAATGTGAAACTTATATAGAGCGATCGGTAGAGACTCAGAAACAGTTTTTGCATGAACAGTTTTACGTGTATGGCAGTATTGTCTTTGATAGTATTATTGAATTTAATCGCTGGAGTTTGTGTTTATATGTGACCAATATCTTTGAAGTCCGATGGCTAATGAGAAATAAAAACAAGTTTAAATTTTAAACTGAATCGTGGGCTAATTATTTCATATATAATTAACCACGAGACATCTAATAAGTTCATGAAACCTCTTTATGCTGGGTATAAATGCAACTTGCATCGTAAATTCCATCCTAATGCATGATTGTGATTCAACAAAAAGACTGCTTCGACTGCGGAATTGAAAGCAAACCGCTAATCGCCTGTTCGGCGTAATTTTTAAGCTGAACCAGTATTACGAATGGTTTTATTTTTCTGATTATTCGCCTGGCCAATAAACCAACGTAAGTGCTCCGTTAAGTAAGCCCTCTTTAGTTCAGAGATTATTTTTTAGCATTACTGCACATTAATGACAGGTTTAAAGAATAATATCAATCCAGATGGCAATAGACGATTCTGTGATATTTTAGGACGCGCGTGTGTGGGTACACTCGATGCCGTGCACAAATCCCCACAATACCACGCCACGTAAAATTGACGTCGTGGCAATGACGATACGTCTTACTTCTTTAGTAGAAAAGCAGAAAAGTGAATAACTGTCTTAATTTAGTTATTTCTATGGTTTACTCTAACAAGTGTTTTGATGGAATTACGATTGTTACGTTGTTGTATTTAATGCACATGGGTTCCTTATTTGCAATGATAATAGATAGAATTAATTATATTCTTTCTTATAACACGGTTGTGGATTGTAAAGCAGCGTTGTCATTTGCAGCTAAACATGTTTTATATTTTGGAATAGTGTAACATTTTTAAAATTGATAAAAACTGAAATACATAAAATGTAATATATGTGTGAAGTTTGACGTCGCAGAATACAGTGCTCCCATTGCCTGGTGTTGCGAGGGAACACTTTCTGTGATAGTTTTTTAGTTCTTGCAGAAAACCCAATATTTCGCATATTTTTTATTTGTAACTGTTTTTAGAGCGTCACGGTAATTTGCAGAATTTTTTCTGTGGATACACTTCGCAAAACTCGTAATTTCAGCCCTCTTGAACGGGAGCGGTACATGTAAACACAGTTACTACAGGAAATTCATATTATGGTAGTCTCATGGTAACTCATATAATTATTTCTATTTTAGTTTGTTAATTACCAGTGGTAATATTCTGTGAAAGTAACTCCCATAAGGATTCTCCTTTGCTACATTCTTTCTTCTATTTCTGATGGCGAAGTATAAGTTTTCGAAAGCGATTTATGTGGCTGTTTGCCTTACACAGGCACCACAAACAGGTACTACAATTCGTTAGTTTCATGTCAGTGGGTTCTTAGTAAATGCATTAGAAATATAAGTCCCTTCTGCACACAAAATTTGATGCGATAATGTAATCACACAATCTTAAAATTTTTACTGTACCTCTGTACTTCTGCACAAGGGAACTTTACAAAACAACTGAATTCGATTGGGGATATCCGGGATATATCTCTAGGGTGAGAGGAGAATAAACAAGATTCTATCACACCTTGATGACATATACTGTTTGTCACAGGATGATTTATTAATATTTATATATTCTGTCCCGGATGGCCATCAGTCAATAAAATTAGTATCTTGTATCCAAAGATTGCGATGTTCTTTGAGTGTGAAGCACTTTTTCTTTCGACACGTCTGTTTATAGTTCACTGTCCCCGCTGGCACTGTAATCCTGCGGCCAGTCACACTTAGACCCTCCACGAGACTGCCATAGCCCAGCTCACAGCAGGGGTGCCAACGTTACCAGTCACATGTGCTGTTCGTCATTCTGACGTAACTTCCCCAGGGTAAAGAGGTGAAGCGACTGCCTCCGGCACGGCAGTTAGTGGTACCAGCTCGCTCGGCACTGCGCACCAGTAGGTACCGCCACCTGGTGGTCGGGACAGTAACTAATAAGTTGAAAAGTATTTCAAGTCCCAACTTGCGTCTGCGAATAACATTGATGTATTATATGTAATGACTGCTGCATATTACTTATGAGAAGTAGTACTAGTATCAGTAAATTTAGTTACATACATCAGGTGTGTATGAGTTGCCTTTTATACTTCATTGCTGATTTTATTCTAACGTTCAAGAAATTCTAAATTTTTTGGTGAACGTCCTAGACATAATGTTAAGGAACGAAAAGATTATTATGAATCATACTTTTACTACCGGCAATGCGATGAGAAAATTACAATTTTAACACAGTGACTCTATAACAAATTAGGTAGCTAATCTTAAAGACAATTAATAACTGAATTCTGGAAACACTAACAGTGCTCCAACATTTACTGCCCTTAAAAATGTCATAAAAAATATCACAGTAACTGTACCAAAGTAGATAGTTAATTTTTTAGGCAATTAATAGTGGGAGGCTGGAACCACTAACAGTGCACCAACATTCAGTGCTATCAAAAAGAGTCTTAAAAATATCACAGTGACTAAAAGCATATTAAAATTTCTTTTTCGTTCTTTGAAGTTCTTGAGATCTTCTTTCTGGGTATCATCTGGTTTCTTGAATAGTGAATGCCCCATCACTGCTTCTTGGTGGAATAGAATCTTTGAGCATCAATCTTTTTATTTGCAGAAGAGCTGGTGGTATCATCTGAAGCATTGCGTAATGTGCACGGGATCTCTTGATATGGTGCTAGAACTTTTGATTTTTCAAGCAGGCACTCAGCATGGTTGCAAAGAGTGTCAAGACCTTCACCATTGGCATTTGCTGATAAGGCATAAATCGAATCTAGGAGAAATGGGAGCTTCCGACGTTTATCCACCTGATTAACACGAGGAGGATCAGATTTGCGGGATGCAACAACAGCTTGTGCTTTCTGTGCGAAACAGTATGTTGGTAGCTGTGAATTGACTAATTTATTTTACTAGAAATATTACAATACTAGCTTCGAGCCCGTCAAAAATGACGGTTTGTATGCAATATCCTGGCAGTTAATTTTTTTTCAATTGGTTAATTATATGGAATTGTTATTACATAATGCTAATGGCCTGGATTTTGTAATGTTCTAGATATTTCATTTGCAGTTCACATAGCGATACAGTAGTAACTTCTACTGAATTAATGACGATGGAAGTATAGAACCAATAAAATGAAAAACAAATTAAGAATCCCACAAAATCTTTTGCTGTCAATGTAATATCAGTTTTATTCCTGGTCCACACCCAATTCAGCACGATAAATATGATACTTCTTTCCCCCGCAATAAATAATACTTTCAGTAACATGGCGCTTATGAAAGCAGTTTAAATTGTTTGTAAAAATCATTTCAGAGCGAATTATGCTGTAACAAAATGTGTCAGTTGCGATTCTGGTCAACTTAGCCTCAACCTCCATTAACATTGCATTCGAAAATCATAGCTTTTATTATCCACATATGAATAACGACAGGCAGCACCTATGGTGGTAGTCTGAATTTATTCTGGAGAAGATTGCACGAAAAAGCGAATATCGACCATTTTCATTGAAATCTTCGTGATATGAGTACCATACTGTGGTTAGATTATCGGAGTATTTGACTATGATTTATTTAAATAAATACATTTTACTTTAATGACGGAAAGCATAATATCAAAAACGGATAACGGTCATTTATCTCGGTGATTCATTTCGCGATTCGTAAATTTGGTGTAAACTTTCTTCGAGTTTTTAATTAACTTCATTGTTACTTATCATCTGCCAAAAACATTCTTAGGTTATGTTTTAACCTCCTTCTTATAACTGGTACAGATAAAATAACGCAAACATGAAATACTCTTCTCCTTGCATTAATTTTTGCATCTAGTTGTCACAAATAAACAAAAAGCAACATGTAAATTTAAACGAACGTACCAATTGTAACTTTGTAACGTATGATTGCCTCGCATTAATTTTCTATCTCTGCTCGCCGCTATTTGGATGCAATAATATCGTTGTTGAATTGCGAATTATAAATTGAAATCATTTTTAATTATATATTTCGTGATATGAGTAACTAATTCTGGTTAGATTATCAGAATATTTGGTTATATGTTATTTAAATAAATGCATTTTTATAATTTCGAAAACGAATAACTGTTATTAATTTCACTGATACATTGCGCGATTACGTACGTTTCTCTTAGTTTTTAATAAAATTCATTGTGTCTTATCGTCTGCCAAAAAAATTGTTAGGTTATGGTTTAACCTACTTTTGATAACTGATACAGATAAAATAGCGTCAATATTGAATCCCCTTCTCCTTACATAAATTTCTGCGTCTAACTGATACAGATAAAACAGCGTAAATATTGAATCTCCTTCTCCTTATATGAATTTCTGTGTCTAGCTGTAAATAAACGAAAAGCAAGATGATGGAAGTAATGTAATATGGTGGTTGATGATTGGCCGTTCTCTAGCCAATAGCAGTAGCCCCTATAGACAACTCACGCAGACGCCACGTTAGCGTTTTATATAATAGGATGTGTCACTCTTTTATGTGTTTCATGTAGAGTTCTAGAAGAAACAATCAAAGTTCTTACTTGTGAAAACAGCAATAATAATCAAGTTAATGAACTGCTAGCAACCAAGACAAATCAAATTTCTGATCTTCCTCTGTGCTCCCATTAACTTATATAAGGAAACAATCAGCTGATCAGCGTGTGTCTGATGAATTAAAAGCAACTAGTGCATTTCACTGGATTCAAAAGGCTTCAGTTTGAATGTTTATACAAATTCACTTGAGCAGTCGATGGCATACAACCATGCTGTCAGAGCTATGTGAACATTGAAGATCAATTACTACTTACTCTAATATAGCTGCGTACAAATATGTCACTGGGGTATGTACAAAAAGTGGATGAAGAATTGTGGACATTGTTATTGATTGTACTCTGATTCCAACAGAAAGTAGTGGTTACCTTTAATTAGTGACTAGTTAGGAACTAAAGGAGCCACTCTTAACATTCCACCTTTCAGAGAGTCATAAGGTCCAAATGACTATCTTGGCTATCGCAAATCAGCGTATTGTCGTTGAACAAGTCATAAGAAAAGCTAAAAATTACGCTATTTTACGTCACGCAATGCCAACGTACACATGGCCTCTTGCAAATAAGATATTTTACATTGTTTTCAACTTTTGTAACTTTAAACAAAAAGAAATTTGCTTTCCACCATTGTTTTTAACATTTTATAGTTTAAGTTTGTTATTGTAAATGAACTTCTATAAAAAAAAAAATGTAAGTTTCTTCAGTTCCAATTTTTTTTTTTATGAATGCATGAAACATAGTTATGTTTTAAAAACTCCATCATGTTTTGTTTATAGGTTTTTTTCCTTACTTAGATGACAAAATAAAGCAATTGTGGTTTAAAATAAAAAGGCGTATTTATTGTATTGTAGTTACCTCTTTTTTCCATTGTGCCAAAATTATAAATTCTCAGAAATAAGTTATTACAGAAATTATTATATAATAAAGCTTAGTAAGTACCCTAATGACGAGAAGTATACTTTGATAAGTAGGTACTTACAGATTTAATTTTAAATTCCGTCAGCACTTTTGGTAAATTATTCATCATTCACCTTGGTCATTTATTTCAATCCCTGACCCCTTATTTGCAAAAGAAAATTTTACTGAAAGTAAGTGCCAGCTTGTGGTCATGGTCATCTCTTCCCTGCCATGCACTACTCTAAATTCTTCCACCTTTATCTTTCAACAGCTCATACCTTCTACACTCCCAGCACTCTCTTGAACACTCCCTGTCTTCAAATAAGTGCCACTCTAGCTCTATTATCATATCAGTAACTAAATGCACTCTGTAGAAATGTTCACAGAAAATAATAAACACAACCAGGCTACATAATAAAGCAATACAGAATAATTAATCAGTATTTAAAATAAATATCAAAACCATCCACTCAAGTTAGTGACTACGCAAAAAGATTCAGGCCCTGAGGGAGTTATCAACTTTTAAAGTTACTACTTAATAGAGAAACAAATATCATTTACTTTTATAAGCAATAATACAATTTTAAAATTGAGATCATCACATGAATAGGACACAATATTAGTACAAAGAACATGTACAAAACGTTCCTAAATGTTGCTTCCATTAAGACAAACAAAAGTTGTGCCATACTTAGGTCTAGACTTAAATGGCAGTCTGCTCAATAGATTAAAAGAACAAAATTAATAATCTTACTATAGTGATTATATAAATGAAGATGAACTTTTTAAAAAAAATAAAAAAAACCTCTTTCATAAAAATCAACACTTTCAAAAATAAACTTGTTATTGCATCATAGTAAAAATTGGTTGAGGGAAAAATTGGGTTGGAGGGGGAATGGAGAATGATGGGTATGTACGGAGATTGTCACCAGAACATGTGCTCCATTACAATTTATCAATTAATAATAAAAATGTTTTGACATTGCGAGAAACATAATTATGAACCTTGGGCTTGGAGAAAAGGCAAAAATACCCTATGATACTAGAGGCTAACAGCATTCATCAGACGATTGTTATAGGATCTATTTAAAAGAACACACTGGACAAGAATTCTCTTTGTTGTCCAGATCACAAAATCACGTCTGTCAAATCCAGTCACCACCAGCTGTGCCTGCATCTGTGCATAACATAATTTGTTCATCACTTTTCCATTTGGGGACACATAAGGGCACAGCGATGGCTTATCAAATCGCACACTGTATGGGCATTGGTACTCAACTTATGGTCTTTCCTTCCTCAGCAACGCCATCTGAAGTAGCACCAAAGTAATCCCACTCCTTAATTTGTAAGAGTCCACATCATTTCGCCTGTTGGAATGGTAAACAGCATTTTTCAAGTAAGAACATGGCTATATATCTAATCAAACATCAAGAATATAGCACAAAATAACAGTTTGGCTTAGTGGCTGACTGAGGGTGGGTTTTATTTTTTTACTACCCCTTGGGGTTAGGTTGAAACGCTGCCTGGACCAGAATAAAAACGTCACCAAAGCCACAAGGAACTATATCTATAACTAATGTTTTATAGTCAATATCTCGACAATTAAGGAATTTACATAAAAAAATTTACTCCTGTTTTTCGATTAGTCTCGTCGATTTACATGAGAAACAATCCTCAAATTGCATCGCCACGATTATGATAGTGCTGCCCACCTTAATACATAAAATTAATTTTGAACTAAACACTCGTTTACAATAAGGCTAGCCTATCATGTACAAAGTAGTAAGATATGCTAATTGTGTATACTACACCAACAAATGTTTGAGGACAATCTTATGCGATTGAGAGCAATGAATAAATCTATAGCGATAGGCCCTACTCTTGCTGATACCGATTAAAAACTTCAATAACAATAATTACAATGTGACTAACGATATTACAGGTTGTTTCCTATTTAGTCTGTTAGTGGAAGAGTATGCAACACATTCTGGCATTATAAAAAACTTTGAAATATTAGAAAATGAAATATTCACAGCAGCATATACAGTGCAAACACCGCAATATTTTGGGAAATCCATTATGGCCGCCGCGCATGCGCAGTAGGACGCGAGTGTTTACAGGAGGCTTCACAGACTTACCAGTACTTCGCCTCCCCTCTTATCCTTCTTCCATGTTCCTCACACACCCTCCATCAGCAGTCCGTCTGTCTGCCTCAAACTTCAACAATATTTTCTCCGACTTGCGAGCTACTCGTTCGGTGAACCTCGTTACAAGCATTATACATCCACATATATACTCTGCAATTCACAAAACTGTGGGTGGCAGAGGGTGCTCAGCACCAAAGCTAATCTCTTTGTTGTGCATTCCAATCCCTAATGGTACGAGGGAAAAAAGAATTCATATAAGAATCAGTCCGGCACCTTATTTCTCTAATTTTATCTTTCCTGTTATTCCGACTCGAATAGGTTGGTGGACGAAGTATTTCACTACACTCGTAAGTGAAAGTGGGAGTACGCATGTTTATCAATACGTTTATACAAAACGTGTGTCGTCTATCTACCAGAGACTCCCAGCCTAGTCTACTAATCAGTTCTGTGAAGCTTTCATATAAGGACTGTAGCAAGCGGTCACGAATCGAGCGGCTCTTCTCTGTACTTTCTCTATACTCTCAATCAAACCCTTACGAAACGGATCCCAAATGGCACAACAGTAGTCCAAATGTGGACGCACAAGAGATTTTTACGCTATCTCCTTTGTTTGTTCATTACAATTTTTCAAGATTCGACCTATGAATCGCATCCTAGAATTAGCTCTACCTACTAACGTATTAATACATAAGTTCCATTTCATGTTCCTTTGTACTGTTACTCCCAAATATTTCATAGAATCGACTACATCAAAACTGAACTGTTTACCTCGTATTTATAAATAATTTGATTCTTTTTGTTAGTTATGCTCATTGTCTTACACTTTTTACGATTTAGTGTGAGTTGCCACTCAGCGCACCATGACAGGATATCATCCAGATCACGCTGAATTTCTAAGCAATCGGCCAAATTCCTTACTACCCTATAAATAACCGCATCATCAGCAAACAATCTAAAAATGCTTTTCACTTTGTCTCCGAGATCGTTTATAAAAATTAAGAAAAGAAGTGGTCCTATTACACTTCCTTGAGGTACACCTGATCTAACATCTAGATTAGAAAAACTTTCAATTTCAACAACGACATACTGCGATCAACTAAATAGAAAATCCTTTTTCCATTCACAAAGCTGATCCGATATACCATACGCTCGTAGCTTCGCTAAAAGGCGGTTGTGTGGTACAGATTCAAAGGCTTTCTGAAAATCTTAAAAAATTGTATCTACTTGTGAACCTGCATCGATTACTTTCATTAAGTCGTGTGTAAATAGGGCCAGCTGTGTTTTACATGATCTTTTATTCCAAAATCAGTGTTGATTTGTTGTAAGCAAATTATTTTCATCTAGAAAATTCATAATGTTCCAGCATATAATATGCTCCATAATTCTACTACAAACTGATGTTATAGATATGGGACGATAGTTCCCAGGATCACTACCATCACCTTTTTTTGAAAATCGGAGTTACTTGCGCGATTTTCCAGTCTGAAAGCACTTTTCGCTCTTCAAGGGATTTACTGAATATATCAGACAGAAATGGCCCTATTTCCGCCGCATACTCTGAAAATACTCTTACTGGAATTCCATCCGGGCCCGGTGCTTTCCCCCACTTCAGGAGCTCTAATTGCTTTATGATACCTGCAGTATCTATTCGTAATGATTCCATCTCCTACTCGACACGACGTGGGAAAACAGGAATGCTATCCTTATATTCGTCAGTATTTAGTACGTTAGCTTTATCGCGGCTTTCATTACCCTCGGACCCTTCACGAACTAGTGCTGGAATATTGCTGTTGGTACTACTGACTTTTCCCATATACGACCAAAATTTCTTTGGGTTTTCTGTGAGACTCTTAGAGAGAGTGTTTGAATGAAAATCTTTGAAGGCCTCACGCATCACATTCTTCACACGTCCTCTTAACTCAGCCAAAGTTTCTAAATCACTGAGAGACCTCTTCCTTCTGTAGCGTGCGTATATCATCCTTTGTTTTTTGAGTAATCTTTTGACTTCGCATGTGTACCATGGTGAATCATTCTCCCCATTTATTTTCCGCTTCGGTATATGTACTTCCATACCTTCCCTGACTATATGCATAAATCGATACCACATCTCTTCAACGGTGTCCTTTGTTAACTTAAAGTTGTGGTAATTATTCCTCAGATAGGTTCTAACACACTACTTTGAGGCCTTACTGAATCTGTATACAATCCGTCCCCTTTTTTGCTTGGTCATTAATTTGATAGTTGCAATTACCGCTTTGTGATCGCTTATTCCAGTGGTCGTTGATATGTCGGTGATTAATTCTGGCCTGTTGGTAACCAGCAAGTCTAAAATGTTTTCGCTACCGTTATGACACCGCGTAGGTTCATTAACTAGCTGCTCGAGATGATTATCCGAGAACAAATCGAGAATTACTTCAGAAGCTGCCTTATCCCTGCTACCTGTAATGTGAACATAATTACGCCAGTCGATATAAGGCAGATTGAAGTCGCCTCCTAGAATCATAGCATGATCCTGAAAACGGCTAGCTATACTGTTAACATTACTTCTTAATTCCTCAGCGATAGCTATGTCAGAATCGGGCGGACGGTAGAAGGCGCCTATGATGAGTTTTGACCCAGCAACATTGAGTTTGATCCATATGATTTCACAGATAGTATCGACGTCTATTTCATTACATGGGAGGAATTAACTCACAGCTATAAATACCCCACCTCCATGAGAATGTAATCTGTCTTTACGAAAAACGTTCATGCTGTCTTTAAAAGTTTCGGCGGAACTTATTTCCGGTTTTAGCCAACTTTCTGTACCGAAAATGATATCCGCTTCTGTGTTACAATTAACGCTTTAAAGTTCTGGTTGTTTGTTACTACGAGTACTTTTAAGTGTTGTGACTCTCTTACGTTCCTCCTACATTCCGGTGTTGCATCTGATTGGGTTGCCCGTAACTGTATTTCGTGTTTCGGGTCTTCCTCCCTCAGCCTAAAAAACCACCCAGTGCATTCCACACGGCCCCTGCCACCCGTGTAGCCGATTCACGTGTGTAGTGCACACCTGACCTATTAAGGGGAACCCTACATGACTCAACCCTATGACGGAGATCGAGAAATCTGCAGCAAATATCATCACAGAAACGTCGTAGTCTCTGGTTCAGCCCCTCAATACGGCTCTGAACCAGAGGTCCACAATCAACTCTGTATACGATGCTACAGATGGTTAGCTTCGCCGATATCTTGCGGTCACTGGCCACAGAGTTCACCCATTCAGCCAGCCGCCGGAAGGAAGAGAGGATAACCTCCGACCCAAGGCGACAAGCATCATTGGTGCCGACATGAGCCACAACATTACACCCATATTATGTTGTCGTTATTATTGTCAGCTGTGTTTTCTTACTCTGATTGTTGGTTTCTGCAGATGCGATAAGCTTTCAGCTAGTGGATCATTTTTGCTGTTGTTGCAGGTTGTCCGTGATCATGTTGCTTCTTGCTACGCTGTTGCTGATCAATTCAGTGACGTCACAAGAGCCACTGATCTTCGGCGGACACAATGTGTCCATCGAGGAGCGTCCATTCCAGGTCTGTAGTGGTCAGGGCAACACTACTAAAGGACGAACATCACATACAGCAAAATGACTGATCACTAGAACCACGCTCTACTCCGAGGTAAATGGACTCAGTCCGGGATCAAACCAAACCCTCCCAATTGACACGTCTTGGTAGATGATCCGAAAACTGTTTCGACCCTGTAATTTAATATTTCTCAGTAATATCGTAGTAACGTTGCTTAATTTGAGACGTGATGAATACATATTCCTTTTCTCTTTCAGATAGGAGGTAATGTAGAGTGTAAACTTAGTATTGCGAATAAAAAAATTGAATATTTCATTCTTGATGTGTCTGTCACCCACGGAATATGACAAAATTCCTGTGTTACAGCAGCAAATTATGTGAATATAGTGAATCCTGATTTTATTTGATATAACTCAAGACCAGGGTGGTACGACCTTCCAATTCGGCCTGATTTGTCCTGTCACGTTTCTATTGGACTAAATGTAGGATACCATGTAACAACGAGATCACAGACGTCGAACCGTTGATTTGGGCATTTGTAAAGCGAGTATTATCTTCTAATCATTAGAAATTTGTTACCTAACTCCCCAGGATTTACTACAATAGTTATTCTATAATTTTCGATCACCGGTGTCGGCTGATACGTATCTTTACCTAAAACAAACTCTTTGGAAACAATAGTATACCGAAAGTTACTTCCATTCATGGAGAATCTATGAATCTGTTGTGGCAATTAATGTTGTCATTCATTTGAAGTCCTCAGATCTTTCTAAAGAAACCGCGTTCTAGTTACAGTGTGAGCCCAAATCACTCCAGGCAAATACCGGGATGCTTCCTTCAAAAGGCCATGGCCGAATTCCTTCCCATTCCTTGCCCCCCATCCTTTCCTGTCTCTAAAGACCTCGCTGTTAAAGAGACGTTAAGCAGTTAAAAAAAAAAACAGTGTGAGCATATATAGGGTTACTAGTCGTATCCTCTTTGTTCCATTTCAGTATAGAGCTTTGAAACTTCAATAGAACCACCGAAATGTGGTATACTCAACTTCCGGTTATTAAAAACGAAAATATATTGCACAATAGGAACAAATAAGCAATTTGTGTAACTTTTTAATTTTTTTCTTCGCTCTATAAAGAATATAATATATACTGTACTAATCTGTTAACTTTATGGAAGCCGCACAATTTTTTCAGCTATTTTGTATCATTGGTTTAGCTCTTTCGGTTGGTTGAAGTGAAGAAAGTAATTTCATTCATAACTTTCGGGCGAACCAGTTTTTTTAATAGTCATGTAACTATTTCGAATTAAAAAACACATAACCTTGATCCACAAATTCAGTATTATTTTTAGAATTTTTCCGCTCATTTTACTGAAAGCTGATTTTACTGAGGATTTGCAACATTGTACGGAGACGCAGTGACCTTGCGCATGTCTATTTTCGTGACGGCTACTATAGCAGTGTATTATTAATTGTCATTGTTGGCATCAGTTTTCTCTCAGCTTATTTATTTAAGAGTCGGTCGTATTCTATATCGCTTAATCTTAAATCATTATGAACACCACGCTGAATAGATCGCGTGTGAAGGGATATCCATTCCACTTCTGACACCAATTGTAAAGGCAATTTTACTGTTGGGGCAGATATCTAACTGACGACAACAATCTTAATAGTTGCTGTACTAGACCACTGTGAATTTTAAGGTGTCAATGCCTATGACTCGCGGTGAAACTCTTGAAATACTCTGTTCTTGATATATTCTGACACATGTATATTGGCACACATTGATTCTGTTTAACCTGCGAGTGGAATCTGAGTTAAAATAGTTCCCGTAAAACAAAGTTACGTTCTTCTTATGCTGTTAAGCTAATATGAAGTTACACTTTTTTTGACTGCTGCTGGGTATTCACTGACTATATGAATTTATAGCAGTTAAGAGGGTAATGGTGGTAGGTGGCTAAGATCCTCCTCCGGAGGCGAAGGACAATGAGAGATGTGTCTGACTTCGCAGCTGAACTGTGCTAAATCTGCACTGAATCGAAATATCACCAAGACACCGACAGGCATAAGGTGTGCAGGTTTTAGCTCCATACATTTTCTTTTTTAACTGCTTAACGTCTCATAACAGCGAGGTCTTTAGAGACGGGAAAGGATGGGAGGGCAAGGAATTCGGTCATGGCCTTGTGAAGGAAGCATCCCGGTATTCACCTGGAGTGATTTGGGAAACCATGGAAAACCCAAATCTGGATGCCCGGACGGGGATTCGAACCGCCGTCCTCCCGAATGCGAGGCCAGAACGCTAACCGTTACACCACCACGCTCGGTAGCTCCATACTGCTTGTATGTAAAAACATCTGTTGGGAAATAGAAATGGCCGTTGCAACGCGTTTTTGGCAGGTTTCACCTTAGAAATGAGATGATATTACTAACAGAAGAAACGTCGCGAGTCGTTCTCTTCGAATCTAACCTACTCTTCAGTTATATTCCTCGTCCATCACTGCTCTAAATTATCTCACAGTCTGTATTTATTGCTTACCTATTAATCAACTGAGTGTGCTAACTGCTTCATAATCATTTGTATCTCGCCCATACAGCAATGGGTTAATATTACTCGTATTATCTATTGTGTTACTTTATAATCTCAATAACGATAAAAAAATCATATGTTTACAGTTTGTTTCTGTATGAAAACTATTGTGTCTTAAACAAGATCATACGTTCTATCTGTCCCAGCAAACTATTTCGTTGCAAATACACTTTTAAGGTACGCGCACACTACAGCAGGCCGCATCGCATCGCATCGCATCGGGTCGCATCGCATTGAGCGAAAATGCTGCAACGCACATCTGGACGCAGCGAGTCGCATTTCTTTTATTGTCACCACCTTCGGTTCTCGACGATTATTCAGCCGCTTCTGCACTGCAAATGGACACAGCAGACTAAAGGCTCTTATTTTTATATATTCATTGAAGAAGAAGAAAATTAAGCAGAAAAGGCAGTGGGTTTAATTTAAAAAGGAATTTTTCGCACTTCTTAGGCACATTAGATGACAAACTTGTTATAACAGTTCTACCGAATTGCGGTTCTCTTTATTTTTAATGCAGAAAAATGAATGTTTTTCAAAGTTTTAATAGCTGTGTTATTTCGGTGTTATATAATAACATAAATAAAGTAATACTAGCCACGTGCTGTATTCATAACCTTTTGATTAACGATATCTGAATTGGGTTGCAGAAGGTAAGAACGACAATGACAACAAAGAAATTTCAGTATTTACTTACACAGGTTTCTAGGTTACATCAGAAATCATTAAGATTTGGAATAATTTCAAAAAATATTTTTAAACAATTAGGTCAATTGGTAACACGAAGCTTTACAAGCGGCATTCAAAGAAAGTGATAGAAATTTATAATACAACACGCATAAATAAAAAAAAAATACGAAACAAGACATTATACCTGGTTGTTTTAACTAGTTTCCTATTTCCTCCCAAATATTTTTTTGTATTATATTTTGCGTCTTGTAAATCATAAAACTGAAAGTCATTACTAATGAGATTCAGTGGTCTTTATCCATTACGTTTGAATAGCTTACGTTAAAACATACAAGCAAAGAACAAGTGAGCATGAGCTAGAAATTTTATAATTTTTTAAACTTTATTAAAGTTCTTAAAGTAATTAAATGTTCAGATTGTAATTACTTATATTTTTTTCTCAAAAATCATCCACCATCCTGCGTGCAAATATGCAGCCAATTTTGTTGAAGTAATGCAGTTAATTCACAGAAATAAGAACATACAAGTTACAAAAGTCAGTACTGTTGGAGCTCCTATCACAAACCTGGTCGCGACTGAGCGCATCGAGGCGCACAGGCGGAAAAATACGCCTAGGGAAGCGATCCGGCAGTGCGACGCGTCGCGGCCCGCCCCGCCCCGACTCGACCCGCCTGTGGTTTGCGTTACCCCATTAGAATCAGTGTTAAGCGATTGCTGACGCATTTCTGCGATGCGATGCGACGCGATGAGGCCCGCCCTAGTGAGCGCGGACCTTAGCAGTGGTGACATCTTGCAGGTTGGATTGCTGATAGGAGGAGATATACTCTGTGGCGGGAGTATCGTCAGCGAGCGCTTCGTGCTGACAGCTGCCCACTGCTTCGCGCAGGAGGGGCCGCCCAACATCACTGTGTTCGCCGGCTCCGCACTCTTACTCAACAGCTCTGTGACTGCCAAGGGGGTCGACGTCTTCAAACACCCACTACGCGTCCCGAATAATGACACCTACGACGCGGCTCTAATCAAGATCGACCGCGACTTCGTCTACAGTGCGAAAATCAAGGTAACCGTTATTTTGCTTCCTATGCTTCCAGTGACCCAGTTTTTGGGCACATTACATAGCCCAGTAACTCAACAATATGGCCAATTGTGCCCAAACTAACGGGAATTTGTATCTCTTCATCAAGTGTAAACCTAATATACTGTTCAACAAATGGTCTTTAATTTGTTTATTTAGGTTATTATTAATTTTCCCGTTCCCCTACCCTCTTTATCTTCTTGTTCCAGTTTTCATTTCAATTCGCAATGTAGTATTGCTATTGAGATTAATTTAAAGAGTTTTTTTTTTAAAAAAATTAATTGTACTTTTTGAGTGTGTAGACTTCAGCGGTCGTTGTCTTCGTTTTCCGGGCGGAACTGCGTCACTTTATTGAAACCAAACGTTTCAGCCGTTATTGTATGGCCTTCATCAGGTGGCTACCATACCTTGGATCGCTGCCGCATATAATGGGATTCATTGCAAGACAGGAGGAGGATGAGGAGGGTCATGGGAGTGTACAGGGCGTATACTGGCGATGAGGCATGGAAAGATATTGCAGTAGGTATGAAAAGTAGTTCATGGAAGGGAAAAGATGACCATGACCACAAGCTGGCACTCGATTTCAGGCACAAGGGTGTGGGAAGATTTTCTTTTTTCGGTAAGGGTGTCAGGAATTGGAATGAGTTACCAAGGGGAATGATGAATAACCTACCGAAAACGTTAAAAGAATTTAAAGTTAAAATTTGTAGAGGGCAAATGTAGGTGAGTGTAGGATAGGAGGAAGTTGGGTGTGTAGGGAAATTGCCACCGGAGCGTGTGTGCTCCATTGCAATTAAATTAAATTAAATTAAATTAAATAACAGCTCCCTATGCCGCTGTTGTGTTGACGTCACTGATGTTTCCGCCGCCAGCGCGGCCGTCTCCGGTGGGGACTTGCGTCCTGGCTTATTCTGAGCTGGCATCACCATATTTGACCGAGCTGAAGCCCGCTGTCCACATTCATATTATCGGGTATACTTTTTGTATTTCCAATGCCTCCCTGACCCGTCAGGATCACCATCTGGTTTCCTGAACCAGGAACCGTCTCACTGAATAAAATGGAAATTAACGTAGATGTTGGACCAAACGTTTCAGAGAGGCATTGGAAATAAAAAAAAAAGACTCGATAATATGTTTGTGGACAGTGGGCCTCAACTCGACCAAATATAGTGATGCCAGCTCAGAATAACACATGGCATAAGTTCCCATCAGTCCGCCCGCACAGGCGACGGAAACACCAGTGACATCAATACAACCGCGGCAACGGGAGCTATTTATAGGCGGCAGCGATCCGAGGTACGGTAGTCGTCTGATGAAGGCCATAGATTAATGGCTGAAACGTTTGGTTTCAATAAATTGACGCGGTTTCTCCTGCAAAACCAACACATCACATTTATTTTGTCAAAACGGTGGCCTTCAGCACTGATTTTGATTTTGGGTACAAATTATACGGAAACCTTGTGATCGCTGTCCAGGAGTGAGCGTCATATGGTCACTGATCTTTGACCACTCATATTTGACAGTTGACCTTGACCAGTAGGAACGGACCGTGGTCAAATGCCTTTCCTTCGCTCCCGCTGTTGCGACCCTGCCATAGTGTGACAGAGATTACTGCAGGCATGCGAGTAAAGTCTGTCAGGCAGCAGTCACTTGACAATGGTGGCAGAGTAAATGACCGCCAAAACATTCTCACTTGCCTAATTTCCCTGGTCCATTTCATCTCTGCAAAACGCCAAGAAAGCTTCCACTCTTATATAGTTACAGGTAATTTTTTTCTGAGTATAAACAGAGAGATCTTGTGGCGGCTGATTTACTGCATGTTGCAGCCCATCGCCCTGGCCAGCCGAGTCCCGCGTAATGGCTCGCTGGTCACCGTCTCAGGGTGGGGAGATGTGGACCGAAACGGATTGAAGCCGCCAGTGCTGCAGGAGGTCACGGTCACCTTACTCGACTACGATAGCTGCGCGGCACTGGCAGGAGAGAAGTTTCAGGAGATTATGTTGTGCACATTGACGGCGGGCAAGAGTTCGTGCTATGGAGACAGCGGCGGGCCGCTCACAGACGACTCCGGTCAGCTGGTGGGCATAGACTCGTGGGGTGCGGAGTGTGGCTCGACGGAAAAACCGTGTTACTACACCAGCGTGCCTCTCATCCGCGACTGGGTGCAGGACACAATCCATAACCACACAGTAACCACTGGTAAAGACGAGTCAACACATATCTAGCACACGACGAGTCAAAACTGTACTGAGATACCAATAAATGTATCTAATCATAACAAAAATAAAACCTTTATTTGACTTCCTGAAGCCAGTTCTTCAATGGGTTGGGGATTTAATATTTCCTCCAAGTCGATTACAGTCAAATCTTCATCTTTAGATTCTAGCAACTCTTGAATGTCACTTGATTCTGTCTGTTCTAAATCTTCTCGTCCTATTCTATTCGCAACTTGAGCATGTGAACCTAGAAGGTGATACTGGCTGGTTGTAGCAGACTTCAAGAAAGTGTCTGGGCAAAGGAATAAGCAAAAGGATCAGGTGTTGGAAGCAGGCAAATAGTGGCACAAAGGAAACATTTCAGGACCAAGTGAAGGCCAACTTGCTCATGGATGAGACAAGAATATCAGAAGATGAATGGAGAAGATTAACTATACTTATAATAAACAACTCTTGGTCATGCATGGCTTCATTTGTCACGCCATGACGTCACTCTATGCGCTATGACGTGATGCTTTAGGCCTAACGACGAGGTGTTGTTCTAGGTTATGCACGTTATTAATAACAGTTTTATTTATCTAAGCAACCACCAATAAATTAAGTGTCTGAACATTGAAAGAAAAGTATACAGGGTGGGGCATTTAATAGGTTTTCTGGAAATATTTTGGAAAGAAAGCATTTTAACAAACAATAACCGGTATAAAAAATAATCGTACAGTAGGGGGCTACAATTATGTGATATTGGTTTTTTTCACAGGTGGCGCTGTAATCGCGAAAAATGAATATTCGCGTTTTTTGTGTATAATTTTAATTATTGTTTAAATAATTACATGTAATTTTCATTCTGTAAACATGGAAGGTAATTTTAAAGGATAAAGACGAAATTGATTTTTTAAATGCTTTTTCTTACTTATTTGCAGCCATGTCTACAGCAGGTGCTCAAAAAGGTGACCATTTACTTCCAGACATTTTCTGACCCTTTGTAGAAATGATGCCTGAACAGCTCGAAGTGTGTCAGAAAATGTCTGGAAGTAAATGGTCACCTTTTTGAGCACCTGCTGTAGACATGGCTGCAAATAAGTAAGAAAAAGCATTTAAAAAATCAATTTCGTCATAATCCTTTAAAATTACCTTCCATGTTTACAGAATGAAAATTACATGAAATTATTTAAACAACAATTAAAATTATACACAAAAAACGCGAATATTCATTTTTCGCGATTACAGCGCCATCTGTGAGGCTAACAGAAAAGTGAGTTAAGCAAACTATATTTATTTTTTCATGAGGAATCGGAATCTTCAAAAAAAAAAAAAAAAAAAAATAGAGGTTCCCATTTAAAAGAATTAAGTTGACCTTGTTGTAACGACAACAGCGCCACCTGTGAAAAAACCAATATCACATAATTGTAGCCCCCTACTGTACGATTATTTTTTATATAGGTTATTGTTTGTTAAAATGCTTTCTTTCCGAAATATTTCCAGAAAACATATTAAATGCCCCACCCTGTATATTCCGTTTAAATCGACATATTAATTATTAGCTGCTTTTTGTTAGTTAAAATTCGTTTGATGTAGATTTTTCTTATACACTCTTGACAGCGTTACCGTTGTTGCAGTAAGCTAACATTACATCATTTTCAAGATAATTATTTGACAAAAATTGTACTTAGTCAGTGAAGAAACGAATTGCTAAAACATTGCATTCAACACGTCATTTTTGACAGATTTACAAGATATTTAAATACAATGTGGATATTTTAAGTCCCTGTCATAATATACTGGAAGGAATGATTTGCCGAAACACTGAAATAAATGTATGTACTGTGTTCAAATTTATATATATTATTTATTAGTTGCTTTTATTACTGATGTTACTACATCAGATACTTGTAAATGTTTGCTGTACTTCAAATTTATATCGCAATGCAATGAATGCATTCGTACGCGGGTAATAGCATCTATGAATTTTGAAAAGTAATATTAGTTGAAATTGTGGTTATGTCAAAATATAGATAGAACCAGACAACCGACATTTTTTTAAAATATATATATAGACTTAACCAAGTGATTTTTTACAGATAATTTACGCTTCTTTCATAAGCTTGAAATTACTGAAGTTACGGCATTTTTATACGGATAAATTGTTATTAGAACTGGCAATTGACGTTACAGTGGGTGGCATAAGAATTTTTTTTATTATAAAAGTAATTTAAAATGTTTTCGTGAGTGTCCTGTTACTTTAATCATCACTTTGTTTTAACTAAAGTAGTTGCACACTGATCGCGATCTATACAGCATAGACTACAATTAAAACTAAGATTACGTGGAATGGCGTAAGTTATTAAAATTTATATTTAATTTCCGTTGCTTTTACTGATGCCATATTTCAGCCACGCGTAACTCTGTCAGCCATTTAAACATTGTCGTAGTATCGATATGAATCACAAATATGAAAAAAGAAACCCGTCAAGGTCAAGTTTATATCACCATGTATTAATATGCATGTGATTGAAGTATTGTTTTTCTTGCTGCAATTTTGGCGTAGTTTGTGGTTAGGTTTAAATGCTACCTAGACCAGGAAGACAAGTGAATGATTTTGTTACAGAGCAAGGCACAAGAACATTGAAATTTATTTTGCAACACTTCTACTGCAAATAAATAAATTGCCAGAATGCTAATAAAAAAGTATGTATTTCGTTTAAATCGGCATATTAATTATTATTTGCTACTTCTTACTGAAATCATAACTCGATTTGAATGAAATTAGTTCCAGATCGAAAGCTATCTATGCGCCCTATACCACCATTGAAACTAATATTGCATGGCTTAACGTAAGCAGCTAAGAATTATTTTTAGTATCTTTCGTTTTCGCTGACTTCATATTACTGGGGTCAGTAATTCAGCCACACGTAAGCTGTGTCAGCCGTTAAAATACCAAAAAATAAAGATATAAGAACCTGTGAAGATTTTGAGTCAAGTTTATATCGCGATGCATGATAACATTAACATGTCATACAGGGAACGTATTAATTCACGGGTGATTTCAGCTTTCATTTTCTAGAATCTATATTAGCGGAGTTTCTGGTTAGGCTGTAATGCAATCTGGACCACGGTGACAATTGTTTTACTACAACACAATGGATGAGGAATTAGATTGAGCTTTATTTCATATTAATTCAATTTAACTATGCAAACGAAAAAAAATGAATAGCCAAAACACTCCATTCAACCCGTCAATTTGACGGGCTTTCCTGCACCCACCTACATTTTTTCTCTAAGAATTTTAACTTTAAATTCTTTCAACGATTTTTGTAAATTATTCATCATTTATCTTGGTACTTTATTCCAATCCCTGACACCCTTTAGAGCAACATTAGTAAATGCAGCAGAAAGGGCTTGTGGAAAAACCTCATATAAGACGAAGGAGAAGGAGACACCATCGTGGAATGAGCGTATTGTAGAAGCAGTAAAAACAATGAACGCGGCATAGAGAGAGTGGTTTCAAGACAAAACAGAAGAGAAAAGTGCGAGAAGGAAATTATTAGAAAAATTCTTAGAAAAAATGATAAAAATAGCAACGGTAAAATATTGGGAGGAATTCACAGATAAATTGGGACAAGCTACAAAGGAAATAAGAAAATACTGTATGGGGTAGTAATAAACAAAAGAAAACCTGGAGATGTACTAACCAAAGTTCTAGACAAATGAAGTGCAATGGAGAGAGGAAGAAGTACTCAGTACATGGAAACAGTACTTCATAAACCTTTTGAAAGGAACAGAAGGAAACTAAAAAGGAACCACAGAAAATGATAGTAGAGAAACTGCGTTAGAAAGGGAAACAGAAGAATTTAGTATGCTACAATTAAAATTGGCAGTTAAAGAAATACTAAATGGGAAAGCGCCAGGACAAGATGAACTGACAGCAGAAATTTTAAAAGCAGCAGTAACAAGGGAATGCAGTGGTTGTATCGAATCATACTCAGAGTCTGGAAGGAAAGGAAACTACCAGAGGACTGGAGGAAGGGAGTCACAGTGACTATTCTTAAAAAAGGGAGTAAATCAAAATGTGAGAACTACAGGAGTATTACTGTCCTCATGTATGGCCTGAAAATAAATGAAAAAAATTATTCCAAATAAAATCGAGAAAAGACTAGAGCATAAAGCTAGACAGGATCAGTTTGGTTTCAGGCAGGGAAGAGCTGAGGTGGATGCAATGTTTATACTCAGACAAAAGATAGAGAAAATGTTGGAATGTGGCAGACACAGTAATAGCATTCATCTATATAAAAGATGCTTTGATAACCTTCTGAGGAATAGCATGTGCTAAATTTGAAAAAAAAGGAATAAATGAAGGAATTGTAGAACTAATAAGCAACATCTGTGAGAATTTCGTGCGCAAAGACAGTAAACATTCAGAATCGTTTCATACGGAAAGTGGAGTAAGACAAGGAAGTGTGATGTCATCTGTTCTATTTAATGTGGTATTACATTGTAAGGGGTTTGTTGGTTGATTTAATGATTCCCCTTGGTGTTCCTCACGTTTTGGGCCAAACAATTTCAGCTATTCGGCCACGAACGGATGAAGAACATATTATTCAGTTATACAGGCTCATTTGTAGTACCTGTAGAAGGCTGTTAATTTTAGATATCGACAACAAAGTAATTTTCAAGTCTTCTTTTGATCATTTATTCTTCACATGTCAGACTACAAAACATTCAATATTGCCACGACCACATCAGGTCTGTCGGCTACCACTCCATACTGAATACTGCCGCCGACCCTTGCTGCAGGCAGGGTCGCAGCTGTTTCACACTCCCTTATTTTTTGCGGTCTGCCTCCGGCCGCTCGGTTACGAGCATTGGGACAGACAATTTACAAACACATGCACACTGAACAAACTACTCCGAACGTGAAACCTCTTACAATATAACATAATGATACATATAACTTAACAAAGACCTATACATAACTCATATACAGATACGTCACAACATTTAGTAATCGCAGAAGTCCACGGACACAGAGATCCAATAGAAGTGAAGGTCATAGCATATGCTGGTGACATCGTAGTATCGGAGGAGGCAGAACATGATCTGGAGAGAGAATTAGGGAAATGATGGACTGCAATGGGTAAACATGGCCTGCTGATATATAAAAAGAAAAAAGAAATTGAAGATAACAAGAAACACTCGCCCTTGGAAGGATGTGTTACTCGACGGCAAGAAACAGGGATGGCTAGAATAGTTTGTGTATCTGGGAAGCAAGGTAACGATCAATGGAAAGATGGAGGATGAAACAGGTCAGAAAGTAAGGAAGAGTTGACAATTTCATCATCAGATAAAGGGTTAAATCGCGAAAGGAGGTTAAATTGATAGCGTCGCACTAGACATTTCAAAGGATTTTGACAGAGGTGAAAATAATGTGCAAACTGTTTTAGTGGATGAAAAAGTAATGTGCCGTGTAGAATAATTTTTAAAATGTAGAAAGCTATAAATCCAGTATAGAAAGAAGTGAAGTGAAAATGGGTTAGCCACCGGGTAGTTTTTGGAGACCATTGCTACTCGTTATTCTAATGACTGATTGTGTTGATGGTTTATTGTCAGAAGTTAGCCTCATTGCAGATGACATAACGCTACATAATAGCATCGAAACTTTGTAGGAGTGTTAACAGCTACAGGGTGATCTGGACAGGATTCTAGCTGGTTACGTCGACATGGGATGATGATGATGACTCGTAAGAAGAGTCAACTTGTTAGGTACACAAATAAAAAACTAAAGGGTGACCATGATTATAGTTTGGGAAGTTATTGTTCGTTAATGACTTGAAATATAAATATCTGGGCATAATATTTGATAAAAAGCACAACTTGACAGAATACATTTGAAAGATATTAGGAAAAGGTTTAAAAATCCTTCACTTATTTTGGAGAGTGTTCAGGGAATGTACAGAGAAAAAAAAAATGACTTGGATTACTAAAGACTGGTCAGACGTTTGCTTAAATATGTTTTTTTTTTTAGTATGGGACTCCCATTTTGGGCATCAAAAATAGGATTTGGACCGAGTTCAAAGAATGGTTTCTAGATTTGTCTCTGAAGATTACCTCAGAACACAATGAGTAACTGAAATGGATCTGGTAATCACGAAGATGGTGGAGAGAGGGTTGGGGATCTATAAGGATTGGGAGGATATTGTTACAGGAATTATTACTGGAATATGGAAGGAAAGAAATGATAATGACCAAAAGCAGGCAATTGGTTTCATACATAAGGCACAGGGTGTTTTTGTGTCGGTATATCAAGTATTTGAATAAAATACCAAACGAAATGATCAAAAACTTACCAACAATTTTTTTTTTTTTTTGTCGTCAGTCTTTCGACTGGTTTGATGCTATCCTCCATCCTTTCCTATCCTGTGCTAACCTCTTCATTTCTACATACCCCTTACAGCACACGTCATCAATTATCTGTTACCAACAATACAGTATGAATTTTATGACTTAATGGTTACAACAAAAGACGAAGGTAGGTGAATAGCCACAACGTGATATGAACAGTCGCTATAGGGTTACACTGTACTAGAGAGGATTCATGCACGTGTCTGTTACATCATTTTCAATGACAGATTGCAATACTAAGAAAGTGTTATCAAGTGCGATTCTGCGTTAATTTCAAACCGCGTGCACAGAGAGTAACTTTTTTATAACTATGACGAAATGTCAAGCTAAAGCACGTTACTTACATGATGAAACAGATGTGTGATAGTCGTAACGAATGCATGTCAACAGCCACTAATTGGTTTCGGATCTTCGATTTTTTTTTTTAAATCTGCTTAACGTCTCTCTAACAGCGACGTCTTTAGAGACGGGAAAGGATGGGGGCTAGGAATTCGGCCATGGCCTTTTGAAAGAAGCATCCCGGCCTTTGCCTGGACTGATTTGGGAAACCATGGAAAACCCAAATCTGGATGCCCGGACGAGGACTCGAACCGCCGTCCTCCCGAATGCGATGCCAGAACGCTAACTGTTACACCACCACGCTTGGTTCGGATCTTCGCATCGCCACCGGGGAAATACATTTAAGGAGCACTTTCCTCTTTTCTCCATTCCAGTCCTTTTTTTCGCATTTAGCCTTAGGGTAATCTTGCCAGGAGCAAAGGGTAGGGATACTAGGTTTTAGTTATTAGTTTTCTTTATTATAATGATTTTATATTAGGTTTTTGGTTTTTACAACATACTTGAACATACTTGTGTATTGAGTTGTTCGCTGTTGTGTCTGGATCTGAAAGAGTAGTCATTAGGGATATTATGTCTGTAATTTTTGTAGCTTTTCTTATTAGTTCTTGTTCAATCTGCCAGTAAAGGCCCCTGCCAGGCAGACCTCACACACAACGCGCCTGCACGCCGGGATACATATACGACTCCAAACACGCGCAGAGGCATCAAAACAACCAGGAAAATAAATAGAATCATCTAGAGGCTAAGTAAGACTATTTCTTACAGAGGTCGCCGTACTACCACACCACGGAATTCCTGCGCCAGGCCGCCTATATAAGCGTAGCCGGCCGCTCCACCGCCAGTTCCAGCCTGACCGCTGAACCAGCGTCAACTACAGAAGACCACCGGAAGTTCGCGAGAAGTAGAAGCCGTCACTCTACCCCGGATCAGGACCAGGCTGAAATTCTCGACGGTCTTCTGATAACTGTACCCACATTTGTTTATGGTTTACCTGTTGTATTGTGTACCGAGTAATAAACTTCAAGGAACCGTTAAGTGTAGTTCACTTCAGTTCTTTTCTGGTTTCTTTGTATTCATCACATCTGAGAAAGTAATGATAAATATCTTCTATTGCCCCACATCTGGAACAGTTCGGTGAGTCCGTGATTTTCATAATGTACTTTTTTATCATTTAATAGGGTGTGTCCCGTGCGCAGTCTGTTAATTAGGGTAATTTTTTTTCTGCTTAATTCTTTTCTTTCATACAATGGTTTCTTGTTGATCTTATTACTTATTGCCCGATCTTAAAGTCCTTTTGTTCCTTTGTTGTTTTCCCATTTCTCTTCCCATTCTTGTCTTATCCGGATTGCTGTGCAATGTCTGAAATCTGTGAATGCAGTGGCCACGTCCTATTTTTCATTGGCCGCTAGCTGTGTTTTTGCCGCCCTGTCGGCCATTTCATTACCGAGTATTCCCACGTGGCTTGGCACCGATTGAAGTATTATATCCACGTCCTGTGCTGTCAATTTCTTTATCTCACGGGCTACTTCGTATGACAGATAATTTTATAGTTTTGCCTTTTTGGATTCCCAAGATTGTCTGTAGGGCACTTCTGGAGTCTGAACAGATGACCACTTTCTTTCAATCTGTTTTTCCGATGAATTGTAGCGCTTTGAGGATAGCAAATAGTTCGGCAGAGAAGCTCGAGAATTGGTCCGGCAGGCGGTATGATTCTACGATATTGCTCTCCGGGTAAGCATAGGCGGCCGCACAGGCCTCCTCTCCCACCTTCGCTCCATCTGTGTAAATCTGTGACCAGCCATTCCATCTAGTGTTTAAAATTTCCATCGTCTTTTGAATCGCTTCTTCTGAAGTGCAGAATTTCTTCTGTCATCTTTAGTGTGAGGGTTGGATCAGGGCCCGCTCTAGCGGTATTGCCGCCCCGGACAAATAGACAAATTGCCGCCCCTTAAGATTATGTAGAATTATATATTTTTTTAAAAAATAATTAATTTTTATTCGAATAAAATATTTAATTTTAATCAAATCATATATTCATAAATAAATTTATTGAATTTTGATCTAGCGGCACAAAATAGAGAAATTAATTATGCAATATCTTTACATAGCCACAAATTAACCATATTTTTACGTTTGTAAATGCTATTACAGATGGATATTATCACACAAACAATCTAAATGACATTATTTTGAAAATAAAACGAGATTACATCAAATACGCTAAAATCACAAAAAAATACTTTTGTTTTCTTACTTTCAAGTTGCGAATTTTTTGTTACATCTTAAAATTTACTTCATCAGCAATTTCATACTCAATTGCCAAAATGGCTAAATCATTAAATTATCAATTTCTTGGTTTTCGTAAATGCTTAGCAAGGCGTCATATACATCTGCCAAATGAAATTTTTAAGGTTTTAATGCCTCTATCCTCTCTATCCTACTCTCCCATCTAGTGTCACTCCATGTTTTCAAAGTTGAACCCTGAACATGTTTTAAAAGTATTGCCCATCGAAAAGTAGATGCCAAAAAGAATTAGTATAATTTTTGGACCATGTTGAAGAAATTAGCGGCTTCCAAGGATGCTTTTGCCATTAATAACAAGATTGAGAACATTGAATGCTCGCAAATTATATTGTTTTATTCTAAATTGCATTCCTGCTTTATTGCGCCTCATATTGGACCCGTTGTCAGTCCCTGTCCTCTGATATCCTGCAAATTTAAACACAAGTCATTAAGTTCTCCAACTATAATGTCAGACATTTGTTTTCCCGTGAATCTTTCGACTGGTAAGAAGCCTTAAAAGCTTTCATTAATTTTAATCTCAACATCAGGATTAAATTTATTGGTTGAAACATATCTGATTACAAGAGTAATTTGCTGTATCTTACTAAAGTCAGGAGTACAGATTAAAATTATGGAAAAAATATTTGAATTTTTTTATTTCATTAATAACATGAGACTTTTTGATGCAGCAGATCTACTATCCCGGTTTGTATACTTTTCCCAAGATATTGAGCTTTAGTCTCTACTTTTTAGAGCACTCAAGCACGTGCTCTTCCATAATGGGATCGTATTCAGACAGTAACTCAACTATTTTTAAGAATTTACCGTTATTATGCTCAAACAACTTGTCGCTTGTACCTTGAAAAACCAGTCGACTTTTACCAAGCATTTTGGTAATTGCAACGATTCTTAGAAGCACCTCATTCAAATGATTTATTTCGGCATTAATAACTCTTTGAGTGGCAGCATCTACAATTTTACAACAATTTAATCTTTTTTGCCTGAATATGATTTTTCGAAATTTCATGCTCTTTTAAAGTTTCGTAGAGGTGCTTCCAATTTTTAAAACCCTCCTTTGAGAGAGAACTAACAAAACAACTGAAAATTTTGCAACAGAAGCAGTAAACGCAGTAGCTAATCTCGCAATATTTGCTCTGCGTTGCTGAAAATTCGTGCATAATATTTTGCGCTAAAACGTCGATCTGTATCATTGGAAGGAAATGTGTAATTATGCAATAGTTTAGATGGACCTTGCCTTACTAAAAAGCTTCTTACGGCATCTCATAAAATTCTTAGCCACAAAGTTTTAGAACGCCTTCTGTGAGTCTCACGTTGGTGTCAGTTCCAGTTGGTTTACAAACTTCGTTCATTTGGTTCGCTATTATTCTCCGATGATTCTATACTTCATTTGTATTCCGACCTGATATTGGATTCTAAGATTTGTTTTGGTAAAACCCTGAATACAGTAAATTTTTTAACACGCCAGATTGATTCTGCCTTTACGCTTCCTTTCCCAACCTTATTTTTTTTGTACTGGTAACCAGATAGTTTACTTTGACCGTCAGACATTTTGAAAGAGGCACGCACGTAACTCAAACAATGTACACTATAAAATAATATAAAAAGTAAATATTTATCCTTGCTCTAAATAAGCTAAAACCATAACTAAGGTAGATTATTCTCAGTGGAAATAAAAAAAATATCTATGCACAACACAAAATATTTTCCATACCCTGTGAACATAAAGAAAGTCTAGTGTTACTACACAATCAAAGCTTATTCGCGGATGATACTATCCGTAAATTTGCTGCAAATACAGAAATCGTGTATACAGGATGGCAATTTTCTAAGGCTTGAACGGAATAGGTTCCAAGTTCACAAAACAAAAAAATGATGTTGTGGAGTGATTGTCGCGCAATGCACTTATTAAACCAACTGACAAAGTTATTCACATTCACTAAAATAGTTAATGAATTTCTTTTTGTTGAGACGATTTACAAATGCAGCAATTAGAGTATCTTGTAAACCACATTCGTATATATAATAAACATCATGGATTATTATATGTTAGCAGTTAGCATTCGAAATTAAATATACTAATGTATGTGAAGTACCGAAACTAATCGGTAATCAGCAGCTGGTAATATTATTTATTTATTAATGATTGTAACTACTGCCCCACACCCACTAAACTACAGTATTTTCACAAGCGATCAAAGCTAGCGTATGTGGTTCAAGTTTACGTCGCGATACACGACGATGATAATTTAGGATAAAATTGATTGTATCAATGCGCGTGTGATTGAGGCTTTGAATTTGTAGCGCCAATATTAGCGGAGATTGTGGTTAGGTTGAGATTCAGCCTGCACCAATATGAAAAACTGAAACTTTTTGTCACAGCCAATGGCACGAGGAATTTAGTTATTTAAACAACATTCATGAGCACTATGTCACGTTGTGAAGTAATGTATCGCGACGTAAACTACTCCCGCGTATGAAATTTAACCCAACCAAAACACTTACAATGCCTGTATCTAATTTGTACAACAAATCTGTGAGGCTCGGATTACGAGAAGAAATTATTATGCAAATTATTCCACTTCGATTTCCAATAACTAAGATCCATATTGATTTGGTTAATCAATTCAATAAAATAAATACTCAGCATCTCCCGCCAAGCACTATCGATTCCATGTATTAGAGCCTAGCTGCAATTGCGAAAAACACTCCTTTTCACCGCGTCTAGTAACTTGTGGGCAGTATAACGTCGGAATCAGTGCAGGTAGCCGAGGGCAGGTGTAACAGCCCCCACCTACTGGGCTTCTGTTGTGTGCTTTTGTCGTTGTGCGCCTATGTCGTATATCCAACTAAATAACAGTTTAATCATAGATGTACTTACCTTTAGAAATTATGAAATCCTGAAGTAAATTTTATGAACTACCACTTATCACTAATAACGTAATAGTAAGAATAATGCTGTTGTGTAATGAAACCACTTTGTAATTAGCAATAATAAGCAAATTGAGACAACAAACGCGTTCTACTCGCGTGCTAAGGCCCAATTCACACAGAAGAGACGTGGCGCGGACTTCGGGCTGAGACATGGCGCGGACGCGGCACATTTTGAAGTTGCTCCTATGGCGGAATTCACACAGAGGCGGCGAGGCAACGACGCGCCCCTTTGAGGTCCGTGCCCCGTCTTTTCGAAGTCTCTAGGGGCGCACCCAAATAGCTAAGAACTGTAAGTTTTTAACGAACAAAAAAATCGGTATGTGGATTTTTTTTTATTAATTGGGTATTTAACCCATTAATATTATTAATATTTTTCTCACACTTACAGCCGAAATGGCGCCCCTAAATTTTAGCGCCCCGGGCAAATGCCTCGGTTTGCCCCCCCCCCCCCCCTAGAGTGGGCCCTGGTTGGATGCACACGCGTGGATAAGTCCGCTTTTTGCCATGGTTCGATCTCCGAATATAGGTCGTTAATTTCTTTTTGTGGATCTTCCATTGGTTTGTTGATTGCCAGTAGTTTATAAGTCTCGGCGTCTTGTGAAGGTTTGATGGTTTTCTTTCCATCTTGTGAGCTAAGATCTGTACTTTCTTCACCAGAATGTGATCTTTTTTAAAGCATACTTTTAACCAAATTTTTAATCCCATCTTTTCCTTCGTAGGTCTAGGGGAGGAACTACTGTTTCCGCTTCTATCGGAGTAGTCCTGATAAATCCACCAATTATCCTTAGTGCAGCTGCTTGAACGGTGTCCAGTTTCTTTAGTAGAGTTTTGCTAGCGGTTTCGTAAAGCATCCCGCCATAATCGAGTCTGCTTCTTACCATGCTGAAGTATATATTGTGGACTAGCCGCGGATCAGCTCCCCAAATCAATGATGCGAGAACTTTTAGCACGTTTTTTAGTAACAGGGAGGAAGCCCTCTGCTCTGATATATGTTTACGCCACGTGAGCTTGGCGTCCAGCCATATGGCAAGGAATTTCACCTCTTTCACCCGATCTATTAGTAGGCCGTTAACAGTTATTTTGAAGTCATTTTCTTGGAAGTGCCTATGTGTGAATATGCATATTTTGTATTTTTGGATTGTTAGATGAAGCCCTATCTGTCTCATATTTTCCAGGATTACTCTTATTGCCGCTTCTAGGATCGATCTGGCTTTTTCTTTATCTGGATGTGAGACATATGTGACAAAATCGTCCACATATTGAAGGAAATTCACCATCGCTGGTGACATGTCGGACGATTCTCTTCCCTTCTGCTGTTTGAATGATATTCACTCTGCATAAGAGATAATTGACAATTTGTCAACTTATTGGGAAGCTCTATCGTTGCTTCCCGTAGGATCTCAATCTCGAGACTGTTATATGCATCTTTTATGTCTAGGAACGCTACTGCAAAGTAATTATTTCTGACAAAGTTCAACTGGATATCGGTAACCAGCGTGCCAACAGTGTCTATTGTGCTGAATCCTTTACGGAATCCCATAGTACGGCGATCGAGCCTTCGATGGTGTTCTATGTGCCATTCCATCCTATTTTTGATCATCGAGCACATTAGTTTAGCCAAGCAAGGCATTAGAGATATAGGCCGACAAGAACTTGAGTCGCTCCTGTTCCTGTTTGGTTTTAAGACAGGAACAATTACAATGTTTCTCCACTGCTCAGGGACGTTTGATGTGTTCTTCATGTCGTTGAAGATATTTAAGACTTTTGTTTGGCTGTTTGAGGAAGGTTGTTAATCATTGAGTATGTGATCCTATCACCTCCTGGAGCAGTATCTTTCTTTATGGAACATTCAAGTTCGTTCATGCTGACGAATGGGTCTTCCATTCTGTTACTGTTTTCATTGGTCTCGTGAAATGCGTTTAGTTCTATATCTGTCGGTACATATGCCGGTGCAGTCAGTTCTATGAATTGTTCAGCGAGACTATCGTCGGAGTATATGTTGTTAGGTAAAGGCCGCTTTCCGTTGAACAATCATATTTTCGTCCACATTTCCTGCGACGAAATGCCGTGTCTGATTGTAGAGCAGAAAGCCCTCCATCCTTCTCTCTTCGTTTTCCTGATCGTATTTCTGGCCTCTGCTGTTGTCTGTCTGAGTAACATGAAGTTCTGGATCGTCGGATCCTTTCTGTACATTTTTGTTTCCAGCCGTCGTCTTGCAATTACTCTGGAGTATTCGGTAGTCCACCTAGGTTTTCTGATGATCTTGACTCTTTCAATTACTTTATATTCTGGGATACTTTCTTCTGCAGATTTAATTATTATGATTTCCAGGTCATTTTATCGTTGTTGTGGGTCATTTGTATCTGAGTATGAATGCACCATTCGCAAGTTGATTCTTTCTTGATATTGGATCCAAGTGGCTTTGCTACAATTCCAGAGCATCTTTGATAGAATAGTCTTCGGGTCCATAGTGGAATCCAATGATATTTTTAGTACCAGATGGTCACTTCCTAAAGTATCCTGTACGATCTCCCACTTGGTCCTGGTCATCATGCATGCCGATATCAGTGAGATGTCGGGTGACAAGTTTCTTTGGTGTGGAGTCCCGAGTCTCGTTGTTGAGCGCAGTAAGTGAGGATGACGTTATGTCACACGCGAGTTCTTCGCCCTGATTATCCGTCTGTCCTGCCTGCCACATCGGGTAATGTGCATTGAAGTCCCCTCCCACCAGACTCTTAGGTGGTAGCTGGGTGAATATGGCGTCCCAGTCTTCTTCCCTAGTGTTAGTTTGAGGCGGCTTGTAGATTACAGTCACATTCTCCAAAGGCGCTCTGTGTTTCAGGTCAACTGAGAGAACTTCTATGCCAACACTGGGCTCCACTATGTTTCTAATGTTACTAGTAACATCATTTCTCACAATGATAGCAATTCCACCGTAACCGTTGCCCCTATCTCTTCTGTAGATATTGTAGTTTTCTGTGATTTATATTGGTATCCCTACATAACCATGTTTCGGTAATCAGCACAACATGTGGGGCGTGCTCCTCTATTACTCTCTGTTGGTCATTCAATTTTTGTAACAGGCTTCTGGAATTCCATTGTGGTGTTGTGAATTTCGACTTTCTATTCATTATTAGTTATGTTACATATCTCCATTGTAGTATCACTCGCTCTCATTTCCTTAATTTCTTGCATGATGTTACTGGTGGCTTCTTCCTGAATTTTTTTATAATTTACTTAGGTAGATTTCCTTTTAACTGTTGCATGATGGTTTTAATCACAATTTTCACTAAGGATGCTAATACATTCAATATCCAGTACCTTAGGTAGTGGCTCCGCCATCTTGACCGCATTTTTTTCTATTCTTTCTGGCAATGTCCTTATTTCAGGTAATTCCCTGTTAGTAATTGTCTTTTCAACAGTTGCTGCTGCGCTGTAGGTTTTAGACTGTAAGGGGGGAAAGTCGGTTGGCTTGTGTTCGTATCCTGCTCCTATTTATATTTTGCTACCAAGCGCTTGTTTCTCCTTCAGCTTCTCTTGATGTTTTCTAATTGGACACGCCTTGTCAGTAGCCTTGTGCTCACCCCCACAGTTGACACATTTGGTAATCTCATTATGACAATTGGAGAAATTATGATCCTCACCACATTTGGGGCATCTCTCTTTGCTTCTAAAATTGGTAGCGCTGTGGCCATACTTTTGACACTTGAAACATTGTGTCACGGGGTACACATATGGTGTCACTTTAAATCTTAGGTAGAAGAGCTCCACTTCGTCTGGTAAAAATTGGCTTTCGAATGTAAGTAGAACCGTTAGTAAAGGCGTTGTTTCCACTTTTTCATCCAACCGTATTGGAATCAAGGTCTCGACTGGCATGTTCAACCCGACCTTCACTTCCAGTGAGCTGGTTTTGTGTGTGTGCAGTACGCCAGAATGCTTCGCTGCTAACAGATTTCCCAGTTAAACTGCATGTTCCCTATGCCCAGCAGGATAGGATGACCGGGTTAGGCTGGCTACGACAGAGGCGTGTTGCGCAATCTGCAAGATACGTCGTCAGCCAGATCCTAAAAAGCACCCCTCCCTCGCTCCTGATGGTCATCCTGTTGGGTTCCTGGTCACGAGTCACTCGCCATTATCGAGGTAGCGAGTGAAGCTCGCTAGTTAAACAGCAATCAGGTCGCAATGTGGGCTCGAGTGGAGTAAACCGCGAAACTGTACGCCCTCCTCTCGAACCGCTTTTGTACCTTACTATCTTCGGTCTGTGTGACGCTATAAATCTCAAATTTATTTAATACATCATCTTCAGAGTTTCGGCCCTAAGGAAGGTTTTCCCGTGGTAGTTCTCCATGGCCTCCTCTTCACCTCCATGCAATTTACGTTTCCTTTGATTTATCTGCGATTTTTCACTTCTTCTCTTCGTCTTAGTGTCCTCCCACAAACTAATCCTTGCAAGGCATCTGTTTAAAAGCAAAATCTTCTGCATGGAGTACCCAGCATATACTACCTGCGAAATATAATCAGGTGCAGAGCTGTAAAAGTAACGGGAAATCGTGTACCCGTATGTATTCGTTACTAAACCAATCAGTTGTCCTAACTATCGTATTGTGACAGAACAGAAATATTTAATAAGAAAACCATATTTTTGTGCCATGAGATTAAACAAAAATCGATATATTTACTCCTATAGAAAAGAAATGTAAGTTGCCATGGCGATCAGAAATCAAGAGATAGCTAGAGGTTAGCGGACATCAAGACTGATCGGTTGCCTTGAAACCATTTTATTGCTGAAGAACCTTGCATTCTTCGAATACTATAAGTCCGATGTAGTTCCTAGAGGAATATGAGCTGTGAATAATAAATGATATATGTTGAAAGCAAAAGAGCTGAGTTATTTATAATTATAACCAGGCGCGCGATAGTATCGCTTCGTTACTCGTTGCATTTGACACAATCGAGCACTAGTACGAAGTATCGAATCGAGTCCTTCAGCGACTTTCTCATCAGCGGTTTTAATGTTTATACTTCTTTCCTTCATTTCTCCAAAATTCGGTTTGATCTTTCTATATGCCACGTCTACTTTACCTACGACCATTTCCTTTTCTGTTCCTTCACACTTTTCTTAGAACTTAATTTCGTTTAGCCTTTTTACAATCCCTGTTTATTTGAATTCTAAATTGCCTGTTTTGCTCTCTTCTTACTTCATCCTGAGCAATTTTGTGCCTTCTTCGCTGAACCATGCAACTCCAAAAGTTCTTCTGTGAATCAAAGCTTACGGGCGGCTTGTTCCCTAAAAGCCTAGTATTTTTTACTTGCTTCCATTATTTATTTCTTCAGTACCAGCACTCCTCAGTTGAATTCCTTTCGTAGATATTTCTTGGACCCACGTCTACGATCTCTGCAAACTTTTCCGTTATGTTAGATTGTTACATTTTGTTACTTCCAGTCAATTCTGACTAGGTTACTTCCTTATTCTCTTAAATTTCAGCACTTCATAACTACCAGAATCTGATCAGAGACAATGGCCACTCTTGGGAATGTTTCACAATCTAGAACATGATTCATGAATCTCTGTTTAGCCATTATATAATCTAGCTGATATCTGTTAGTATTTCTTGGTCGTTCCGTTCTAGCAAGTTTCTTAAATTGTGTTCTCCACGATGAGTTTCCTCGCTCATTTCTTTAGCCTAAACCAAAATTTCCTACAGGATTCCCTTCTCTTTTACTTCTCCCACTATTGCATTCCAATCACCCATTGTTATTATATTTTCCTCACCCTTCTCATATTGGATTAATTCTTCAATTTTGCGCACATATTTTCTCTATTTCTTCATCATATTCCTATGACGTTGGCATATAAAGTTTTACTTACGTGGTTGGAGTTAGTTTCTACCTTCATTAAAATAATCCGGTCACTAAACTGTTCACCCGTTTCCTTACTCTCTTGTTCATTACATACCCTACGCCAGTGACTACACTGACAGCTTGTGTGGTAATTATTCTATGTTAACTAGAACAGAAATCATGTGCATCCTTCCACTTAATCTCTCTAATCCCAATGATATCTAACTTAATTCGTACCATCTCATTTTTTAAGTTTGCTAACCTACCTGCCCTATTCAGACTTCTAACATTCACAGTAATCGCTTACCGCGCATCACACCAGAATGACAGCGAGGAAAATAGAATATGGCAAACGCTTCCCAAGCATAATAAGAGCAAAGGGAATACATTAATTACTGAAACGACACATTTGTTTCAGTCAAATCTAACGAAGATACTACGTGTATATATGTAAAAGAGATAAACATGGCAGTAATTGGAGACTATCGCAGAAGTGAAAAATTAAAACTATTAATGCCATACGCGCTAAACGTCATTCTCAGAGCCACACATATACTAATTAAAAATACTTCCGTGTGATCATAATGACCTGGTGACAGGTTTTCTTTTGGTCCCGGCCCTGTCTTAGCCTCCTTAACCTAACCTGGTAGTGCTACCAGGTACAGGGGACCTACAGTTTAACGTCGAATACGAACCACGGAAGCGTTCTGGCGTACTTCACAGTACACAGCAAGCTGTGCCAGAGGTGAAGGTTGGATTAATGGTCCATGAAAAATCTCCGTCGAGACAGGGATTCGAGCCGGGGAGCTTTCTATTACCATTCATGCACCTTAACCACCGAACCACCAGACCGCATCAGATATACTATTAATATTAGCATGTTGGTGACACGAACTTATACTATTTTACCCATTCAAAAATAGCCCAACGCGCGTACAAAAGTTTTAGCTTCAAAAACTAAAAATCTAACTTAGTTCACAACCCGACGGTTCGTCGAATCTTGCAGAAGGAGATGTACGAAGCTATCGTGTCAGAGGCAACAAGGCTAATTCCTTTATGCAGGGCCATGCGTCTCAACGTGGAATCAGAACCACGGAACGTCCCGGCGTAGCTCACATAATCAAATACAACTCCTAAAAATCAACACGGGATTTGAACCCGCGACCCAGAGAGAACTATCGGAAGTAAGCGCCTTAACCGCTGAGCTACAAGACCGCCTTGTTTTGAAGGGTATGTGTGCTAACTACCTTCAAAATCCGTTAATAACTGTGGGTTCGTGTGAACAACTGTGATGGAAATTATGTCGAGGGAAGAAAGGAGGAGAGGGTTTAGGTTTCTGCAAGTCAAACATTATTCTATTTGTTTTAAAGTATACGAATGCAAAATTCCATCAAACTCGAATAAAAACTGTGTGTTCGTATTTTGCGAAAAGCGTTCTGCGCGCACATACGCGCAACAGGTGGGCGTGATCTGATGCGCAACAGGTGGCTTCATGCGAACTCACAGATATACCCTCATCCAAAAATCGCATAACGCGACTTTAGAAGTTTTCGCTTCAAAAACCAACAACCGTTTTTAAAACCAACAACCGTTTTTGTCAGACAGCGAGTAAATGCACATGTTTATCTACAAGGGACAGCAAGCCACGTGGAACTGGCTGTGGAGCGCGGGGCTGCCTGAGTAGAAGGGGCAGGCCAGCACTGTGTTGCGCGGGTTGCATCGGAGCAGACTGTAGGGGGCGGCAGCAGACGCGGAGTCTGCCAGAAGGTCGTTGACCCCATCACTGATCCCCCCTGCCCCTTCATCCCCCCCCCACTTCCTTCCGCACACACAGACGCACTCACACAAACACAAGCACACTGTGGTCTGCCAATCGACGCGTACTGTAAATGTTCGAAATAAATAAAATCACACTAAGGTACGATCAATAAAAAATAATAAAAATCTCAAATTATGTACCCATGTATTCTGTTTTCAAATTATTCCCTGTAAATTTTAATGTTAAACCAAAGAAAAACTACAAAATAACTGTTGATACTCTCGAAATTACTTTCTTCGTTGAAAATATCAACATTTAAGATTAAATGATATTAATTATATTAAAATTAACATTAATCTACATCTACATCTATACTCTGCAATTCACAAATATTGTGGGTGGCAGAGGTGATAAGTACCAATCCTAATTCTTTGTCTTCCAATTCCGAACAGACCGAGGAAAAAAAGAATACATAAAAGTATCAGTACGGCATCTTATTTCTCTAATCTTATCCCTCCTGTCAGTTGTGACCTAAATAGGTTGGCGGAAGAAGTATTTAATTTCACTCGTAAATTAAAGATTTTTCGCATATTCTCCAACAAATTCAAACGAAAACGACGTCGTCTGTCCGCCAAACAATCCCAGCCCAACCCGCGTATCAGCTCTGTGACACTTACGTAAGGACTGTAATTAGCAGTCACGTGTTTGTACTTACTCATTTCCCTGTGTAACGAAACCAATTCGAAACAAAATTCTCGTAATGCACGACGCACGATGTTCTAATGTTCATTCTCTCTTTCAGATTCTTTTAGTCGCTGGGCGAAACGTTCCAGTTACCGGTTCATGCGTCGTATTCGTTCGTTTATGCAACCAAACTGACATCCATACACAAATGCGAATAACTTAATTAAATTGTGAGTAACGTTTCGGTACTTCGAGTCAGACTATTTACTCGTTACGCAGTAAGGAATACGTACGGTTTACTACAGCTTTAATGTGTTAGTATGACGTTCCTTTCCACCCAGCCGCCCTCTACGAGTCAGACGCTGTCTGTAGCGTCCCTCTAGTGGCCAGGTCTCTCTTCCGCCAGCTTCTCCGCTGTCACTGCCGCTTCTCTGTTACCCTGGCAACGGGCCCTCACATGTAGCACTGCCAACCACTCTTTACAATAAAGTATCATAATTTATTTTTGGTCGTTATACTTTATACTTCTTCCTACCAATAAAATATGCAAAAATATTTTATTTCGAGTAAAGTATGCAAAACATAGAACCGAACTTTCTGAGTTGTAAGCTAAAGCTATAAAGCTATAAATGAGCCCATTTCCAGCGAATATGGGGGGGGGAGGGTCAGGAATGTGCTTTTTTTTTTGAGGAGATGGAAATAGATGATCAAATTGATGCTGGTTATAGATCCACGATGGGAAAAATCACAATTCTAAATAAATCGATAAAGCTGACGTAACAATAACTGACTGGGACAGAACTGGGAAGGAGGAGGAGGTTAATGCTGAAAATATCACAAAGCCAGCAATAAACTATAGCACTAAAATGAACAAAACAATACATTTTACAAATTGTTATAGAGAGACACTGTTACGTATTCGCTGTGCTGTGAAAATACTCATACATTCAATCCCGATCACGGTAAGCCATGTTATGTACTTGCTGTTCTTTTGGGCTCTAATTGAATACGAAGTAATAGCAGTAATGAAGCCAAGTGATGTTCCAAAGCTTACAGTTCCTTCACCTATAGCTTCCCAATTTTAGTAAAAGGTTCGAAGGCCGTCGGGTGGCCAGCCTGGTTATCTATGCTACATGGATAATTAAATCAATCACAGCCAAAGGACACTTGCATGAAGCAGATCGAAACACACACACACACATGCTGTTATTCACAATTGACGAAAGT